>CAAKHF010011164.1:6542-20074 GCA_901007745.1 Hippocampus kuda
TCTCCTATTCGTGTGCTGCTCACGGTGTGCTGCTGTTGTGTCTCTCTAACTCCTCCCCCTTCTCTTCACTGCAGTGTGTGTGTGTGTGTGTGTGTGTGTGTGTGTGTGTTCTACATATTTAAAACGTCACGGCTGCTTTTAATCCGGGTAAAATATTTGTGATGGCAGGAATCAACCGACGTCAAATGTGGCGGATCAAAAATACATCACTGTGGCTTGACAGAATCAAGGAAAACTCCTCAGGGAATAATTAAAACACGTCTTGCAATGCTTTCAACAAAATGGCTTCTGACTTTACAATCCGAAAAAAAAGGGTTGTAGAGCAGGAAAGTAATCACGGCCTTGCTCTCGTTTCAAGGAAAGAGGTGTAATTACATCCCTGCATCTTAGGACAGTCGATACTACAGGGTCTGGCAGTCGTGCAACAGAAAGGCTTCCTTTCTAAGATAATACCCCTGGCATTCATAACACAATGCCGTTTCATCAATCACCATTGAATGGCCACTATCAGAGGTCTGGAAAGAAAAATGAGTTTGGCGCTACCTTACAATTTGCATGCGACAACAGTTGTAATTTAACAAGAAAATAAGCCTCAAAAGTCACACAAAACCTTGAGTTGAACCGTTATCCAAAGATGGTCAACGATAACATTTTCCCTGTTAACCGTTGAGAAGATGGATGGAAGGATGGCCAAAAAGTCACAGACAGATATTGTTATGAATACCCATTTTTTTCCGCACTCTAAGGCGCACCTAAAAGCATTCAATTTTCCCAAAAGCCGTCATTGCGCCCTATAATCCGATGTGCCTCATGTATCGTGTGACACGGTCTCTTTATATTCCTCATTGAGTTGTTTCCCTGTTAGTGTTCGTATGCCATCTAGTGGTGATTATTAGCAGGAACGTCTAACCTAAAAGCGTTCTGCCCGACACTAATTGACACGTGCATTCGCCAACACACACTCAAACAAACTAATTTGTGAGCTCTGCGCAGCCATTATGAAACGAAGATCATATCAAAAGCATCGTTGACCACTGATTAAACGAAGGAAGGAGACAAGCAAGGATATTTAGCGCCTTGTGGATGTGAGCCCATGAGGTTTGTGTGCCTTTTTGTTGAATCGATTGCCTTCATAATTTTTGTCTTTCATTTGTTTTGTAATGTCATTTTTATTTATAAGTTTAATATGTCCATTTTTGTGACCAGTTCTGCATGGCTTTGCACTATATAAAGCTGCGTTGTATTGTATTTTATTCCCTTTACCGTAGCTCCATCTAGTGGATGTGTAACGTAACCACAGCCACTATCGTAGCTTCTACTTTATGCGCCTTATAATGCGGTGTGCCCTATATGTGAAAACAGTTTTGAAATAGGCCATTCATTGAAGGTGCACCCTATAATCCGAAGCATCTTGTAGTGCAGAAAATATGATATATTGGCAATTGGCATTATTCTTGCATCTTGACACCGAAGAGCAATGACAGGCGTGTCTGCTCACAGCAATGAACGCGTGCAGTGCTAAAATAGAAATGACTCAAAGCGAGACTTTTGTCAACGTATTCGAGACAAGAATGGAGTCTAAGTATTCATCATTGAAGACATTTTGCAAAAATGAGTTGTGACTCGGGCAGGAGCAGCTGTCAGATCAGCCTGTGCCGGCAACCCATTGCTGCACAGCCTAACCAGCACTTGGATGAACAGAATACAAGCACGACCATGAACCACATCGGTTGTGGATGCAAGATGATATCATCGACATGGACAAAGTCAATGGCTCACCCAAACGTTGGCTATAAATACCACAGCATAATTAGAATTCTGCACAGCAGCAAACAGAGGGCCAGAAATCAATAATGTATGCAAGCAAGAGAAAGTTGTCAGATCAAACAATGGCTGCCGACAGAGTCGGAGAGAAAGGCTTGTTTATGCGCACCATTCCAGAAAAAGATGCGATTGATTAATCAGCACTTGACAGCCATGTTGACAAGGAAAGAAAAATTTGTTGAACAGGAAATGGGAATGGGTTTAGTTGGTTGAAACACTTGTTTTTATAGCTGTATCTTTGAAAGCAGAGAGATGTGGAAACAAAGGATGCATTTGTGACTACTGCTGCACAACTAGTCAAGATGAATTTGAGGGTGCCAAAAGCAATGGCGTGGCTTCACACATTGATTCCCGTTTCATCTCTCCATGCAAAGACTTGGGGCACCATTAAAATGATAGATGAACACATAGCCGCATAGATTTATGGCGTGCACTCAGAGCAGCTTCAGCAATAATGACTTAGGCTCGGTACCCTTATTTACTCAGTCTTTCATATAAATGCAGGAGCTCTACACAGAGACGTATGCACTTCAATCATTTCTCGGCTCATAAAGCATCTGACACCAGTTCTTTATATGGTTATACTCACTGGTACACACCTCTGCAATACCAATAAAGTTCAATAAATACTAAAAGGAGTAGTTGCAGTAGTAGTCATCACAATTGTTATTTTGTTCAAGTCCGAAGCGGTTCTTCGGGAGAAACAAATTTGCTTAAACTGTGCATACAATATGCCGTTCAAATTAAACAAATGGTGCCGCTCTTTGGAAAACTAGCACACATCGTTTGATATCTTACTTATTTGGTTGAATCTCAAGTGATTGGCTTAAACACTGAGATTCTGCACTAAGTTGGTTGGGACAATTTGCAGTCATCATAGGCAAACACTCCTCTTTTTCCCTTGCCGATGGTGTACCGCAAGGTTCAGTTTTAGGCCCACTTTTATTTTCCATTCATATGCTGCCCCTTGGCCAAATTTTTGAGGACCATAAAGAAGATGACATGTTTCGCCCCTTATGTCTTGCTTGAGTTTGATCGTGGGATACAAATGTAGCTTCTTCATTTACGCCACAAACAGTGAAGCCGCGCTTCTCCTCTGAGAGAAAAAAAAAATTTGGTCATGAGGCAAATCAGGTGGTCAGTGGATATTCTAAAACCTTTATTCATGTTAAATGCGACTGCTCTTGGTTCACAGTTCAAAAGCTAAAAACAAGTAAATACGCATACCAGCTACGCCAACTTTCTCACATCCCATTCTGCATGCCTGCATAGTTGTGCATACATTGGGCATCGGTTAAAGGTTCAAGGCAGACATTTTCAAGGTTTTACAATAATACTTAACTGTATTTATTCTTAGCTGCATTTTATTTCCTATACACCTGTCGCTCGCCAACAGCCTTTCAAAGTATTTACGCTCTCCTTTGTTGCGATGCTTTTCCTTTCCAACCGCTTCATCCTTGATAACTAACTGCACCATGTCTTTATGGTTGTATAGAAAAGAACACAATACAGTATACTGTATGTGGAGTCTGAAAATCCGCTAGGCAGTATCAGTTTTTATGTCGCAGCGTACTAGTAAGTGTGTAAGTGCTCAAGTGTTCAATCACTAGGTGTGTGACAAAGAGCTACAGACTTTAATTTATTTCTGATGGCCCACTTAAGTCGCTTCAGTTGTTTTGCTTGGAGTGTGGTGGGCTTCGGTGCGGTGTCTATTATGTGTGTACTGGGTATTAGTGCATTATCAATCATGTTGCACAAGAGTTCGCTCTTGCAATCACGTTGGGGCAAAGAAAGCATCATGTGCATGAGCATAGCACAGGCAAAAAAAGTTGAGGGTTAAGTCTGTTGGAGTTTGATTGCTTTGTGTGACTGCACCCGAAGATACTGTACAGTCTTGTCAACATTTAGCAATATACAGTAATTCATATTTTCTTTAGGAATTTAAATTTTATGGTCCAACATGCACATATGGCACATAGCATTCTCACTATCCCATCATTAAATCCCTTCAAAAAGTGGTACCCAACCCTCTTCCCACCAGGGACTGGTTCATAATAATCCACATTCTTGACGGACCTGCTGAAAATTGAAAGTCACTATGTACAGCAGCTCATGGCATATTACTGTTGGAAAAAATACGGAGGTGTACGAGCTTCCGGCTTCGTTTAATCCAACCTACCAGGACGCCATCTGAAGGGAAAAAAAACTAATTCTTTAAAATTGCCTTAACATTGGTTTTTGTAAAAAGTGTATTATATAGCTTCGGAGCTGGTGCTTTTCAAGATGCAAACGTTCTCCATAGTTGTGACGTTTAAAAATGAAAAAATAGCTTTTCAAGCCAACGTTGTGGTGTGGCACCCATTATGTTCACTTTTTTTATTTGAGCCTGTACTACACAAGAGTTTAGTTTATACATTCAGCGAGACAATTTAACTATTGCAACATTGGAGCGACAAAGGTAGTATGTCGGCCTTTCTCTTTCTTGCTCGGCTCCGCAGCGAGTTGCGTAGCTGCGCTCTCTCACTCCCTCTCTCCTCCGCCATCCATGCAAGGCACCCGGTTATTGGGAGCTTCGTGGGAACATGTATCCTCATCCTGCGGTTAGAAGTATATGATGTTCATCATTGTTATAATTTTTAAAATTTTTCATCAGCTCAAATTTGTTGCATCTGCACCATAGAATGTTCTAATAAAGACTTTGCAGTCTATTTTGTGTGGGGTTATTTTTTTGTGCGTTTTTAAAAAGTTGGGTTGACCGTGTCAAAATAAGACATGTAACTTTACGTACATGATAAATAATGCTTTGATCATGTCGCCGACACTAATAGCTGGAGCAAATAAGGTACGGTAATATGTCACTTACAGTAACTTGAGGTCATTTCAGCAGATTGCGAGCATATTTTAAAGTGTTTGATACTATCACTGTGTGCTAGACTAGCGGCCGAAAGTTAGCACGCCTCCGTAGTTCAAATGCGGAAATGATGCGTGCATATGGTACATTTGTCTAGCAACCCTGCACATCCCAACATGCTTCAGCCAGAAAAATATATCCACTTCAAGCCTCCGATAGTTGAAATCTATGCCACCGGGGCGTTGCGGGACTTTACACACCATGGCAAGAAGAGCTAGCCACGAGCTAGCTTGCAAGCTAACAGGCTTCCAGGGCTTCTCTCAGCCTGCAGGTGTGGTTGGGGACTGAAAGAATTATCTTGAGCTGTTCTATAAATTGTGACATCTCGGGAAGATGCATTTTTTTATCGGTAGGCAAAGCTATAGTTCTCGAACTGCATATTGTAGTGCGAGAATGGGTCGAGTCGTACTAACAACATAACTTCCAATTGAGCCGGATAACCACTGATTCGAACAAAGGCACTCAAGTTTCTACATAATAGGAAAGGGGCATCTCAGGCTAGATCACAAATACATCACAAGAGCGGTTTTCGCCACCCACAGACAAAAAAATTTTTTAAAAAATTCTGAAATACTAAAATGTTACAAAAAACAGTTTAATCCTATATATATATATATATATATATATATATATATATATATATATATATATATATATGTATGTGTGTGTGTGTGTGTGTGTGTGTGTGTGTGTGTGTGTGTGTGTGTGTGTATATATATATAGATATATAGATATATATATAGATATCTATATATCTATATATATATAGATATATAGATATATATATCTATATATATATATTTATATATATGTGCTTTGAAACAAATACATTATTTTGGTTTGCAGTCATTATAAGGAGGACCTGAACCTGTCAGTACCCGGAGGGTTGACGAAAGAAGATGAACATGTTCACACAAACACTTTATGTTGGAAAATAAAAAAACATGGTGAAACATCAAATTGTTTAGTGTTCAGACAAACTATTAGAAAAAAACGGTTAAAGGTGAAATGGACTGGACCTCAACATCTCTTACCTTAGGGCCCCGTGGTGATTCCGGAGACGGTACTGCTTGGATGTCATTTTGACCTGAAAAATGTATACATAAAAAGATGTTGAATCACAAAGTCAACATTGGCCATATCAAATTAAATCTGTCATTCACATCTTTAACTCGATGAGATCATGTTGTGCATCCTGAGCCAACGACCACAATGGGATATTCTTTCAATGAAAAATGTAATCATTGTGCAACACCATTGAAAAATAAAACCCCTCTTGCGTCACTAAGTTAAAATAATGTACTGAACAACACAATAGTAACCATGTTCCTTCAACCCTCACGAAAGATGATGTTCGAGGTCATGAGATATTAGTGTGGGTTTGCTCAAAAAGCACCAAATGCAGAGTGAGAAATGGGAGTGACTTGAAATAAGAAACTGCAAAGGAGAATGAGCAGCTGCCAAAACGCTGCATTGCGAGCATTGTGATAAGATGACTTATGCTTTGCCGAAAAGATGCACTGATGAAAGATTCTGTTTTACATATGGTAAAACAAAATGCCGTAACTGATTGCCTACACGCTGAATAAGACGTACCAAAGATAATTAAACCTAGTAGCAAATGGATCGACCTTGAAAAAAAAAAATATATACAAGTTTGATTTAGACGTCATTGTGACTTGAAAAGTCGACGATTCATCCTGAGGTATTTGCTTGGTCGCCATGGTAATTCTGGAACGAAAGGTTTCCCAGCATCTCTTTGTCCTTCCTCCTACTCTTTGTCGCGCTCGGCGCAGGATCTCGGCTGATCTTTTGGAAATTGCTTGGTCTGCCTGGGGTGTCTCGCTGTGGCTCCCATCTGTTCAGACAACATGCACACAGAGCTATGCTGGCTCTCTGGCATAAACTTGCTCGTGCATTACCTCTCACCGGGAGACATTTTGGCTTGATGATGGTCAGGTTTCACTCTTTTCCTAGTCTGTGGGGAGCATGTTTGACCTCATCACAATGGACTATTCATTTCTTCTTGACCAATGAGCTCAACCAAGGCCAGTGCAAGCGCAGATATGTGTGCGTGCAGATATGTTGAAATTACTTATTCTCACGGTATGATCTATCACCAGTGAAATGAACAAAAATTCCATTAACCTTCCTGTGTGGAGTTTGCATGTTCTCCCTGTGCCTGCATGGGTTTTCTCCGAGTACTCCGGTTTCCTCCCACATTTGAAAAACATGCATTGCAGGTTAATGGAATGTTCTAAATTGTCCCGGGGTGTGACTGTGAGCGGCAATGGTTTTTCGTCTATGTGTGCCCCGCGATTGGCTGGCAACCAGTTCAGGGTGTACCCCGCCGACTGCCCGAAGACAGCTGGGATAGGCTCAAGCACACCCTTGTGAGGAGAAGCGGATCACAGAATGGATGGATAGATAGAGAACTACACAGTTTTTGCAATTTCAGATCACTTTAAAATGACAACAAATGATTCTGATGAGCCAAAACACCGGATATCCAATTTTTGAAACGTATAGGAAACTGGCTGGACAAAAATATATTTCTGCTCCTAATAATTTGAACGGTTGGGCTAAGACTCCCTTTTTGCAAATCCTGTACAATTCTATTTCTAGTACCATGAATATTTCAGGTAATATTTGTCTTCTTGAAGTTTCATTTCATATGTATTCATTATTTGCTGTATAAATGTGACCATTTTATTGTACTAGAGTCCAGTACAATAAAATGAAATCATTACTTTTTTTTTCCCCCTCACAGGAATATTTCATTGTCATACAACTGTTTGAAAGTAAAACAAAAATCACACATTTTAACCATGCATGAACATGAACTATAACGCATATATATGCAACCTAAAAATAACATCTAACTTTTCTAGACAAGTAGTGGATTCTTAAAACGAAACAATTTAATGCTTTGTACACATACATAACATTAACATGGCACACAATGGAGGTTAAGATGTTGGTGTGCGCTTAGATCTCGACAACAGTTCCAGTTGTCATACAGCGTCAAAGGAAAATTAATTGCGCCGCCGAGACTTCGGTCGATAAAATAAAAGATGTTATCAATGACGAGCTCGACAAAGAGGGCGCGGAATTAATTCAATAAATTTCAAGCTGTTAATAGGGTGAGACGTTTTGAAGAGTTGCTGTGTATACAGTAAGCCACTGTTGACCTCTCCGACATGCACGAGGGAGAACGGCAACATCAAGTTTAGCCGAAGTGTTTGCACTTTGACTGCGGTTCCCTTGGGCCTCAGTGATGGAGTGGGCTAATCCTCAACGCTGCATAGCGGACGCTGTTTTACAGGACATGCCAACTTGAGTGTTGTTGCACAACTTCATTTCTCATTAATGGGATTCCCATATAGTCATTGAGCAATGGAAAATAACAAAAGAAAACATTTCAAACGCATCCCTTTCGAAGTGAGGCAATATTTACTTTGAGTGGGCGATGCGGATGATCGTCCCTTTCGTGATGCATCGTCCAATTTTGTTCTCAGAGATGTCTTTGGACTGGATGTCGTTCTGTCCGAACTGGGGGACAGCCGAAATTTGATCACATCCTAAGAGGAAAATGTGTTTACATTTTAAATAATGTACAAAAAAAAAAGAGTGATTCTTGCAAGCAAAAGTGATAAGTACGAACTTTTTAAAAAATTTGCCACAAAAAAAGACAATAGAGCAGACAAAGATATTCCTGTTTATCGTTGACCAATAAAATTTAAATGATGAATGAATGCTTTGCAGATGCTACATTTAGTTCGGTTCATACAAAAATAACTCCCCTTTGATCTGTTTGGTCAGTCTCGTGTAGCTTCACAAAAAATAAAAAAATTTAAATGTGCACACTGTCATATTCTAAGCCTTTCAACGCTTCCTGTCAGCATGTATTGTATTGTATTGTATCTTTGCTTTCTGGGACATTTTTTTCAGCATTCCTTGATGAGAATGTGTCACCTGAATTGTGTCAGAGGTGGAGATTGGCACGGCGCTCTGAGTTACGGCTGAGTTGTAGACCATAACACTGAGAGGGTTTGGCTTTGAACCCCCTTGCAGAACCAGCTGCGTCTCTTCCCCCTTCCAGTTTGTCTGCTCCTGGAATGGGCACAACATTGCCCAACGGAGGCACTGCAGGAAGGCTGCCCGGGATGCTGATGTGGCAGACAGCTGTGTGATGAGAAAAGACACAGGAACGCAGATATTACTGGGAATTCAATCCATAAGCGCTCTCCATTTCCTTCGGTGTAGCGGCACATGACTCCAAATTCCGTGTGAAATATAATAATGTTGTCAAGGCTGGCATGCTGATAGGATCACAAATGAATTGTGATGCAAAAAAAATCTATCTTTTGATCATCCATATAGCTTCAGGTCTCTGGGAAGTAAAATCAAATTTCTTATAAATTTGATACACCACACAAATTTATGTGATTATCCAGCTTCCCAAATTTGAATAACAAAAAAAAGGGAAAAAGGCGTATCACAACTTGGCGGCGGTCTGTAGTACGACAGGAAAAGATGCATCACTGAATTGGTTGTTGTAGAAAGCTATCGGAAATATTGTTGGCATTTATTGATCAGCAGTATAAATGTGCCTCTCCGTGCTTCATTAGACTCTGCATACGGCCACAAATGAGCTCCGAAACTGCCTGCTGTCCTCTTTTCATCTGTAGAAAACCTTGACAGAAGAGTGCAAAGGACAATAAGTGACCCCATCAGAACGTGACAGGCCGGGAGGGAAGATACAGTGCAGGCATCCCTTGCAAAACCGCGGGCTGACACGTTGCATGCCTTTGAGCCAGTGGGACATCCTTGAAAACAAAGTGGAAAAAATGGCCGCTGGGAATGTAGTATAAACGTAACCTGTGAGCAGAAGGTCGGAGCCTCTTCCAGTTGACTTAGGGCAAAGGTCAGGATATACCAACTACTGGTTATCTGTCAATCTCAGGGCATACAAGTATCAGACAAAAAAAGTACTGTATTTACACTAACACAGAAACACAGAGTCTTCAAATAACCAAGCAGGTACCGTGAAACAACTCAAAATAGTCAGTGAGTTGCTTTTCCATTGTACCAGTTGCACACCGAACGGCCTCGCTCACCCTTTGTGTGGTCACTTTTCCATTACGCTTTTTCATGGTCATACGTACAGAGCGCATTTATTGTGTTTTACAACAATACTTAACCAGAGTTCCAATTTCACACAGTGTGTACCAATGAATAAAAAAGTGAAGCTTGTGGTTAAAATTCTAGCAAGCATCTCCAAGTTACTGCTATTCGCAGCTCATCTTTAGCCTCCGGCGTCTGAAGTTTCACTTGTCTGAGTTGCTGCCACCAGTGGATCGTTGTCACCACCCTTGGGTGTCTGAAGCCACAACCCGGAGCCTTGGTGATCCCCCGGTCCGACAACTATGGCCCCTGCCTCAGGGGCAGTGACTTCGGGTAGCTTCTGCAGGGCTTCAGAAGCGGGACGACGCCATTGAATGGACCCGGTGAGTGGCAGGCATGCTTCTATATTTTTTTTTACCACAAGCTTCAGTATTGCATCCATTGACAACATAAGCCATTGTTCATATAAATTACGTACTCTTGTACAATATGACATGTATAATGTATATTCTGTGTTTTATTTTTTTCGGCCCTGTCTCGCTTTCTTGAACTAGGAAATGAAAGTTAAGGCAAAAGCTTCTGTGCTTTTGATGGGCTGTTATTTGCAATATCGCCAGATCAGTTGCGGCGATTCAAAGTATGGACTTTGATTCACAGCAAAACCAGGAGATGAAACTCGCAAGTATTCATCATTTGAGCTGTAACTATTGAGTCTTAAATTTGAGACTAACGGTCAGAATTAAACTCGTCAGGCGTGTCCTCAATTGTCAAAACCAGTTTAGTTAAATAGCACAATCCTGAGTCATTTCATTCCAACAAGGACAAATGAGTGATGGTGATATTTAGCCTGAATGAACACACACGAAAACATAATTCTTACTTTAAATGCAGTCAACATTTAGTTCATAAAACGAGACACGTTTTCACGCTGCTTTAACACATTTCGAATGGCTCGGCCTTGTGTTTGCATGTCTGTAATTGACGTGATGAAACTACAGCCCACACTCAGATGTGAAAGGCAAACATTTCAAAATGGCAGCAATCCGGGTGGTGTGGTACAACATCGCATGCAGTCGTCGACATGCATGCACACATTTTGATCATTTACGAGTTCACCTCTAGCACCAAACCTCAAGTACAAACAATCAAATGCCCTTACTGCCGTAATTCTATCAATTTCCACAGTCTCCCGTAGCGTAGCAAAGAAGCTGTGTGCAGTTTCCAATAAAACGTCATTGTACAGTATTGACTTTATGAGGACGGCAGACAATTCTTTGAACTGTCGTCATTGCTTTCACCCTCTGGATGGAACCTAAAATTCAGGTCACACATAGATTTAAATAAAGCTTTTCTGTGGATGAATATGATTTACAGTCTGTGCCCTTGCACCACTACTTGTATATATATAAAAAAAAAATCCTGGGGAAAAAAAAGAAAGAAAGAAAGGAAGGGGGAAAAGCTTTAAATCCACCACAAGGCACCCTGGGCTTTTGCTGAATCGATTAATAAGCTGGTCAGCTTCATATAGGTTTAATCAATCAAAGGTAGAATACACAAGGCGCGGAATACACAAGGATCCTGATCGTGGCCATTGCTCAAAACAAAGTGAAACCCATAATAGTTCAAACAATGCCTTCGATTCTCTTGAGTCCATTTCTTCACATGAAACCCATAATGGTACGCTACAGGTCATCAGTCATTTAAAAAAAAAGAAAAAACAACCAAACAAACAAAAAAAAAAACATTTAATGCCTCAATGCCATGCAATTACTAGTGCCTTCTGTGATCTGGTGATGGATGGCAGCGTGTTCTGCTGTACTACAAATGTGGAAAGAGATAAATAATATCAGCTCTCCACATAAAAATGTTTAGACAAGCTGATGAGAAGCATTTTCTATTGTCAGTCACAGAAAAACGGGAGACATTACCATTTTTTTTGTTTAGTCAGTATGAACTTATTCCACACAAGTGGAATAAGCTGCCAAGAGAAGTGTTAGCTGAGGTTTAAAAACATTGTTGTTGTTTTTTTTTTTTTGCCACTCATACCTTTGGATAAAATGTTTTTAATGATATCTTCTATGCACCTCCATTATTCTAAGCACAGTAATCTGATTGATAATTGCTTTTGTGGATATTACGCAAAAAAAAACAGCCATTTTTGTCTATCTCAGTGTTTATTCCTTACTGTGATTTTATTTAGCCCCACTCTGTTGTTGGTTCTGTTCAAACACGAAAACAAAGAGTGTAGAATGCTGTTGGAGGTATTTACTGCTCACTGTGATTACAATCACCTTTAGTGCCCCTCGACCCCCACCACTTTTAGGGCCCCCTCCAGAGGACATGTTTGACATCAAAAGAGTAACTGTGATCTCAAGCATCACGTCAAAGATCAGACCAAAGACAATAGTGGGTAGTGGTGGTCTGGTTTCACCTCA
Source organism: Hippocampus kuda (assembly GCA_901007745.1). NCBI lineage: Eukaryota > Metazoa > Chordata > Actinopteri > Syngnathiformes > Syngnathidae > Hippocampus > Hippocampus kuda. Next base: position 18,840 of record CAAKHF010011164.1, read on the forward strand.
CCACTCCCAACTTTTTCTAGCCACACCGGGTCAGATGACATGTTCATTTCTTTGTTTCCGAGATTTGCATAGAGGCGTAACTCCCCGCCTCTTATTATCATATTGTCTCGAAATATTCTCATGACTGCATTTTTTCTACGCTTCCTGATGAAATCTGAGACTCTCAGGAGCCCGAATCGATTCGTGTTTGCATTGTGATAAAATGAAGAAAAGACGACGTGGTGTTGGGTCTTCTTCCACCTTAAAGAGAAATAAAAGAACCTGTGTCCAAGGAGGAGCATAAGGAAATGGACAGATCCCCTCCTCTACACTCAGGGAGCGGCCATTTTGAAACTTGTTGTCAACTAAAAAGCTAGCGAATGCTACTCGACCAACCCCAGAAGACAGGTGAACCGTCGCATCCGTTACCAGAACCCTTAGGCACTGTGATGTCATTTTTAGTCGACAGCAAGTTTCGCGGAAGCACAAAGAACATATTCTAAGGCAAAGTTATTAACTTGAACTGCCCTTTAAGGATTTCTGTTATCTATTATGTGCAATATAAGACACGACGAGGCTAAAAAACAAAAAAAAACTACTACTATATATCAGGAACACGACGCAATCAAACTTCAAACAAGAAGCTTTTTTTTTTACCAATGGTTATTTGTTTGTTAATTAGCAAGATTACACGAAACCAATAAAACTGATTCATTAAAAACAAAGTCTATATTCAGCACTTTCTTTTACTTCCTTCATTTTGCCTTATTCTGAGCAATGCAGGGATCCATCCATTCACCCCTGGGCAAGGAGGAGGAGGGGTACATCCTGGACTGGCATCACAAGGCAGATGAAAATATGGCACGCAATTGCGCTCACATTTACACTAATGAACAATTAAAAAGTCTGAAATATGACCGATTCATTTTGGGGGTCCCACAAGTGGTAAGTGAACAGGCCCATACAAAAGGAAGACGTCGGAGGTGGTCCGCAAACATTAAAAGGTCATCACGTAGATGCTCCAGGGTCTCCATGGAAACTGCAGGTAAGCTTTTGTCTTTCTTTCAAGGCTTAGAGAACCACTGCAATGATTTCGAAGATGCCATTCTGTCTGTTTACATCTAATGAGACTCTCCAGTGTTTCACACAAATTAAGTAGCAGTGATTTGCAGATCAATATTCAATTCCGATGGAGAGGCTGCTCGTTTCAGACGACAATTTGACGCCCCACCGCCCCCCCCCCCCTTGTAGCAAAA
>CAAKHF010011167.1:7691-18950 GCA_901007745.1 Hippocampus kuda
GGGAGCTTTCTGCTATCTATGCCCAGATTCACACACACACACACACACACACACACACACACTACCGGTGGTTCCTCGCAGGCGTATTATTAGAAGTAGCGTGACATTCTAGAGCAGCTCCAGCTGTAACCTCCCCGCCATGATGGAGCAGAGCTGCCAATTTCCTCTCTTTGACGCAGCGTGCGGTCCGACTGCCCGGGAGCTGTGCGCATGAGACTCGTGCATGTTTATATAACACCATGTGTGTAGGAGTGGAAGCCGCTGGTGCAATATTTCTTTGTGCTCGTTAGGGGGAAAATGTGTTCAAACGAGCTGGAAAACTCAAAATGTCCCCTGCGACGTAGTGGTCCCCCGCAATATCTTGAATTGGGTTTGTCGTGCCCCAAATAGTGTTATCTGCCTGGATACCGTTACTGAAACGGTACCATGGCGAAATTTGAAAACAACAGTAAAAAGCAGTGAAATGATAGCTGACAGCTAAGCAACTTAAAATCTATCTTGGTATGTTTGGAAGTATGTTTCACTGAATTTATTTAAAGCACGTGAGAGCGATGAAATGACTTTGATCAGCTGGTATGGCCTCTCATAATGGTGGGTTTTCGTCTGGGACATCCCCCCTGGATAAACGAGGGTTGAATATAATGTCCAATCTTTTATGCCTTGGCAGTGAGCCCGTCCCGACATAGCATCTCGGAATGGAGGATGCAGAGTATCGCGCGGGACTCGGACGACAGCTCGGATGAAGAGTTCTTCGACGCTCACGGTAAGGCACTAAGAGGAAGGTTGGCGCATTTTGACCAGATCGGAGCAGGCTTCTTGAACTCGTTCTCTGCCATTGACGACAGTAGACGTGCAAGAACCATTTTAACGAGGCTGTTAGTGAGTAAGCTAATTCAAACGTTCGACGTGGTACCCTGCAGGCTTGCCAGGGGCAGTCGTACATTGCATTTGAAAGGGGGCCAGAAGTGACCATAGATTCCATCCTTCCTTCCTATCTGCCATACTTTTTTCCTTCTGTCCATCTTTCCTTCTTCCTTTTCTTCAATCTGTTTCTCAGCCTTCCTCACTTCCTTTACTGACACTCCATCCTTCCTCCTCCCTTCTTGCTTTCCATCCATCTTTCCTTCCACGCCTCCTTCCTTTCTTTCCTTTCTCCCTTTCATCCCTTCTTGACTCCTACCAGCAATCTTTCCTTCCTTCCTCTTGTCCTTCCATCCATCGTCCTCCCACCTATCCTTCTATCATCCATCTCTTCCTCCCTTCTTTCCTTCTTGGCTGGCTCCCTTTCTTGCACCCATCATTTGAGCAACCCTACCTTCCTTAGCCCCCTTTCTTCAGTCCATCCCCCCTCCGTCCTCCCTCGAATAAGTCATTTAAAAGCTATTTTGCCCCAAGCGTGATGAAGAATTGTGAGCTAAATGTGGCCATTGTCGCTCTTTCCACGGGTCTTTTATTGGACCTCCTAGAAAAGAAAAGCGCGCCACTGTCTATACATCGATGTGTTTTCATGCAAGCCTTTTTCCAGGAAGCTGACTCTGCATGCATCTTTCTAACCACAGATCAGTTCTTAAGCTTCCCAGATACCCAGCATGCTTTGGGCTGCAGTTGAAATAAACCTCCTGCTCCTCCTGCTCCCCTCTATCCACTCCTACGCCCTTCCACCACACCGGATGACTTTGTTCCAGGACTCTGGTCGAGTGGCTGGTTGGAGTGTCCGAAGTCCATAAATCACTCTCATGATACACCCCAGCGAGCAATAAAAGTTTCCTTTTTGTTTGTGTTTTTCTCGCAATGACATTTGTTTACATACATTTTAGTTTTCTGTTTTATCTGCAGTGCAGTGTGTTTATGATTTACATTGAGGGGCAAGAAGGAGGTGCGTCCGTCTCTTAAATTCATATTAAGAGCACGTTGGTATCATAAATGAATGTTTGGGCATAGACATCCTTAACTGGGGTTATTGTTTCATAAAGGCAACCATAAGTTTGCTCCTTTACAAAGCCTTTGCGGATATCATGACTGTCGGGCGGAAACCCTCTATGTCCAAATATGGTCAATGTCTCACCACCTCCTCCCCCATAAAGTTTTACTATAGGTCTATCCCCACATTATCGCTTATTTAATCAACGACAAAGTCATAACGAATTAGCAATTGTATTTTTTTATTTTTTGCGACATAAATTGGCCATTGAATATGCTTTTGTGGCAGTGTTGTTATAATGCTGCGGCACATCTATATACAGTATGTTAGCAATGGAAGGCATAATAATAAAATATTATGATGCTTGGTAACTCAAGCAAGATGGTGTGTCGTCCCATTCAAAAAAAGTCATTGGGTTCTGCTTGACAGCAAAGGTGTAATTTTGGAAATGACTGCACTACAGGTAGATTATTTGCGAATCAAGAGCATGACTCAATAGGAAATAAAATTCAAATGAAAAGTGACTCTTGTATCCAGTTTGTTTGCCTGTCTCCTTTGTGTTTGTCGATGCGAGTAGGCAGTAGAACATAACGGACAAACATTTTGACATAACTTAAGGAACACTATTGAGATCCAATATAAGAGCTGTATCTGAAAACTTTTCGTTAAAGATATTCATGCTCATTAGTGAGGTTATGATATTTATAAGGACATTAAATAGGTTTTAACAATTCTTTTTTTTTTTTTGCCTCAGTTAAAATATTATAAAATATATTGCCCTTCTTGTGTGTGCACCTTGGGGCAATATAACGCAGACAAGCGAATATACATGGAGGCGGTCAGTAGTTGCTCTTCGCAGAGGATAAAGAATATACGCCTTGAGCATTATTATATTGTCTCTGTTGTGAAGTGACTCAAGTTGGCCGCCATCGTTGAGCATTTGTATCTCAAAACTTTTGCTCGCAAGTCAAACCATAAAATTGTCTCAATGACGGCGAGTCAATTCTCTCCAGTATTTTATACCATTTAAAAAAACAGCGCACCGTTGTCTGTAATGACGGAATTTACGATATAGTTCTTTTCTTGGATCTCATCAGATTGTGCAGGTGTGTGTATATAAACGATAAACCAGTTCTCCAACTTTTTACACCAAGTACCCCTTAAAAATGAATGTAGCTCTCCACGTTGTAGGCCTAGGTGGTTGGTATTTAAAAAATGAGACTGAAAAAGTATTTAATATTATCGTCAATTGTCACGTGATGCCAATGTATTTTACTTCAAGTCAAATACAACAAAAATGTACGATGTCACTTTGGCTCCGCTCATCCGTGACCCGAACGAGTATGTGCGCTTCACAAAATAAGTTACAACTTAAAAAAGCGACACAAGATTTTTTGTTGTTTTTTTTTCCTGGCCCAAATCGAGGCCGAGACGGTACCATTCTGCTCATTCACATGCATCGCTAACGTCAGCATCATACGTCGGATATGCTTGGTTACAAAAGAAATACTTCCTCTTTGTCTTGTTTGAAAGTTCGAGGAGTGCTTTTTGCAAACAGCGCCACTCCGTGACTGTGGCGTGATCATGCAACTGCAGTTCAAAATGACACTCGATGCATGTGATTGATCCATTTTGTGATTTCATTTCCCCGACTTGAATAAGCGAATGCTGGCTTCTGTGCAGTCTAGTGTAACTAAATGAGGTTTATATTTGTGCGTGTGTGTGTGTTGCAGAAGATTTCTCTGACGGCGAGGATGTCTTACCCAAGCAAATCGCCAAATGGAATTCCAACGACCTCATGGACAAAATCGAGGCTTCCGACATGGAAGAGACGTCCGGTACGACGAGGAAAACGACGATGCGGTGAGACCACCAGTAAGGACGGCCTGGCCGTGGCCGTGACCGCTTTGTTGGCCGTCTTTGCAGGCGAGCTCTTCAAGGACATAGAAGTGGACTACACCAGGGCAGCCAGCGGGGAAAGACTAGACGAGGTACATGTCCACAAGCACACTTCTGGATGGAATCCCCAAATTTCCAGCGGACGTACTTTGTCCTTCGAGTACACATTACTGGTAAATTTCTGTGCTGCACTAGTAGCCTACTGGGCCCTGTCAGTCGCACCAAAATCCTTACCTTCACTGGTAAGACGATTAACACACTAGTTGAATGATCAGGGCGCACTATTGGAACGACACCATCTTACAAGTAGCATTTTTTTTTCCCTCCACTACTGTATGATATTTCTGCACACTAGCAGGATATAATGTTTGCATGCTCGTAGGACAACTCCATTGAAGCAAAGCTGCACTAGTTGCCATCTGAATGCTACTAGTACGACTAATAAAATGCTATACAACTGTGTAATGTCACTGGCCTGCAGTTGTCAACCAGTGCAGTTTTCCCTCACTCGTAGTTGTCCTACTTGTAACCCCAAAATATCCTACTAGTAAGGACAAAGAGCATACTAGTACAGGGACCATAAACTGGATACTAATGATCTGGTATGAATGCTAAATGGTTTTTCATGAAGCATTTTGAGGATACTAGTACACTCTTTGCCCTCAAAATAATCTTTTTCTCTTAAGACAATTCAGTGCACTGGCAGAATGGCTGAGTCATATTTTTTTCTTTCCACTGGTGGATGACGTTTCTGCCCACTGGTCGGACAACCTTGCGATAGTAGTTTCAGACAACTCCGTGTGACTGGTGAGACAAAGATGCTAGTGGGCATTTTGGAGCTCCTGACAGGATCCGGGAAGCTACTAGCGCATGCCACATGTCTACTAGTTGGACCTAATGATGGTGTTGTTGTTGCTGCACAATTAAGTTTATTGTAAGATTTAATCGCATATTAGGTAGGCCAAAGGTGACTCTTATGTCAGAGAAACAAAGATTAAAAAGACAGTTGTTCAACTCGTGCGCTGAATTGTCACTCGTGAGGAAAAAGAATGTACGTGTACACGGACCTTGAGATGAGTATCAAGGACATGGAGTACACACGTCCAAAGGGCTTTCGGTCCAGTCCAGCCCTGAGCTTCTTGTCCTTTTGTGTTCAGATGCGAGCCTCCGTTAGGGTCCCAGCCGATAGCGCTCCCATTCCCACCATCACAGTAACACGGCACCAGTCCGTAAGTAGCTCACACGCGGCCCCCTGTGAGCCCAGCCCTGGAGTTTCCCACTGAAACCCCAAGTCCTGACTACCCCCCCGCCTCCTTCCGAAGTCAATTCGCGGTCCCCCCCCAACTCGCTCCCCAACTCGCCTTTACCGTTCTCCTTGTTCAGCTCCCGTATCCCGTTTTTTTTTTTTTTTTTTTTGCTCACAACCTTTATTGACCCTACCCCAGAGAAGCTGCAGCCCGCTACAAATTCCATTGCACGCGTAATCTTCCAGAGATTGCCAGAAATGTATTTTTTGGGTGAAATGTGGATGAATTTTCTGAAATTCATGGAGGTGCGTATGAATGTGCATGATTAAGCTCCCTAAATTGTGTAGGGGAAGCAAAAAAAAAAGTGTCTCCTTATAAAAAGCAAATTCAATGACAATTTGAAATACAAGAAATTTCAAAGGCAAGCCTAACAATAAGGCCAGCAGAAATCGAGACCATCCAGGATCTTGACAGGCTTCAATGCAGACTGTTTCGATTTCGGTGAGCTTTCAGACTTTTGACCATTTGACAACATGAGACAGTCAAAATTTTGCTGTGCAGATTCCGTTTGCTGCCTCTTAGCTCAATATGACGAGCTCCCTGAAATTCAACGAGTCTGCATTAAAGCATGCCATGATGTCTGTCGGATGGTCTCTTCCCATTTTTTGAGGGGGGGAGGGGAGTTGGTCTCGCTTTTAATTAGGAAGAGAAAAAAAACATCCGGCATCATGACGTGTTTTCATGCCGACTCTTTCGATTTCACTGAGGCCTCTGTGTTTTGACCATGTCACGACATGAAAATGTAACAATATTGCAGTTTAGAATGCACTTCGCTGTCTTATGTGGCCCAATTGTAAACTTGTGTCGAGCTCGCTAAAATCAGAAGCGTCCGCATGAAAGCACGTCATCGTGTCGGTATTTTCTCATCTCGATTTTGTCTGAAAACCGTCAAAAACAAAACGGGAAGAGATCCATCCTGCACCATGACAGAAAGGACAGAAATGTCCTGGAAAGATTCGAGAAGCGCAAGATCTTTTGTGGTTGTAGCTCACCACGGTGGTCTCCAATCCGCAGGAGAGCTCGTCCGAGCAGTGCCTGCAGCCCTCCAAGATCCACGTGCTCATCCTGGTCCTGCACGGCGGCAACATCCTGGACACGGGCGGCGGCGAGCAGAGCAGCAAGCAAGCCGACGTCAACACCATCGGCGCCGCGTTCGATTCCGTCATGCGCGTCCACTACCCGGCGGCGTTGGGCCGCCTCACCGTCCGCCTCGTCCCGTGTCCTGCCATCTGTGCCGAGGCCTTCTCCCTGGTGTCCAAGTAAGTTAGCGGCACCGTGCGCCGTCCTGACCAAACGGAATTTGTTTTTGGGCCATTTTTGTTGTCATTGTCTTCCACACTTTGGGCATGAGCTAAAAAGATGCCCACACGTTGTAATCCTGAGCAATCAACAGCGTACGAGATTGAAATAAGTAATCAGACTTTTATTTATTTATTTCTTTTTAGTCAAAGCAAAGGTGTAAAAAAAAAAACTACAGATCACACTGGTTCTTGATTGAGTTCCCATCAGCACTCACTAAAGCGCTGGAGTGTGCTAACGGTGCGTTGTTGGTCTTGCGCGGCAGCCTGAGCCCGTACGGCTACGACGAAGGCTGCCTGTCCAGCAGCCAAGATCACATCCCGCTGGCGGCTCTTCCTCTGCTGGCCACGTCCGCGCCTCAGTACCAGGAAGCCGTGGCCGCCGTCATCGTCAGAGCCAATCAGGTCTACGCCGATTTCATCAAGTCTCTGGACGGGGCCGCCTTCTCCGGCCAGGTCCGTTTGTTGTCCTCTGCTCTTATTGCACCGCAATGACCCACAAAGATTTTGTGGTTCGCTATTCGCGAGTCAACCACTTGCATTTTTCATGCTTTGTTTGTAACACGGTATAAGATGCCACCAGGTGCTACTGAAGCCTCGTCGATCAACAAAAATTGGTGTCAAGGAAGAATGTCGGCTGAGATTATAGAGGGGGGACTTCCAGTTCTGGTTTGATGTCATTCCCGATCTTTAAAGGTCTGCCTCATCGGGGACTGCGTGGGAGGAATACTCGGGTTCGACGCTCTGTGCAGCAGTAACCAGACGGTCAACGAAAGCCAGAACAGCAGCCGCAGGGGCAGTCTTGTCAGTGTACAGGTGATCAATACGATACCTCGCAAACGTCTCGATATCCGCTCACTGAGCAGATGTTTGGTTTTTTTTTTTTTTTTTTTTTTACGTGACCCCCTCCCCGGCAGGACCAGGACCTCCTGTCGCCGGGCACCATTATCAACTGCGGGCAGGGGTCGGCTTCGCCCACCCTGGAGGGCAGCCGCCACCTGAGCCGCAGCAACATCGACATCCCGCGAAGCATCTCTGGCGACGAGAGCAAGAAGCAGCAGCTGCAGCGCAAGAGAAGTGACTCGTCTACCTACGAGCCCGACACGATCAAGCAGCACCAGGCCTTCTTGTCCAGGTAAGCGCTCTGGTCATTGTTTTTTTTTTTTTAGGTTTTTCTCCAAATTGGGGAAGTGAAGACTCACAGTCACCAATTCGCTTTCAGTTGGTTTATTCACACACGCAAAAAAAAAAAAAAAAATCTTGTCAAATGTTTATAGCTCATTCACTCCCAAAGACGTTTTTAAACGTCTTTTCAGACTTGGTCCATAATCGGCTGGTACTGAATGAGATAATTGGGAACTGTTTAAACTACAGGCGTCAAACTGGCCCGGGGGCCAGATCTGGCCCGTTCCGTCATTTTATGTGGCCCGCAGAAGCAAATCAAGCATGTCAACTTGCATGATGCTCGCTAATTTAAAATTCTCATATGTAATGAGACATATTGTCAGCATTTTCTTGTAACCAACCCCCTCATGACAGTTAACTTAAACAATACTTGAATAAACCGTTATTCTTGACTTTTTTTATTTGGCTTCAGTCATAACGACCCTCCAAGGGAAACGGTCACTCAGATGTGGCGCACGGCAAAAATGAGTTTGACACCCCTGGTTTAAACGACGATCCCGAACCAGTTTAATATCATTTTCGACTCGCGACTGAAGTAAATAAAAGTCATAAATGGCTCCCAAATGATGAAAGAAAATGCACCGGAATTCTGTTTGTATACCTTCCACTTAGAACCCTGGCTCCTCCCCAACTTACAAAGCTTGTCTCTAACGTGAGATATATCACTTCATCAGACTTGCTTCACACCAGTTACTGACCAGCCAAAAAACAAACAGAGTCGACCCTCGCAGTGCCTCAACATAAATGATGTCACGATAAATAGTCTTGCAATGCGATTTATCTCTCGGCCCCGCCTCGCGTTTGTCCTTGCAGCTTGCACTCCAGCATCCTGCGGGGCGACGGGACATCGCGCAGGTCGAGCAGCAGCACCATGCTCGATGGAGGCGCCCTGGGCAAGCTGGACTTTGAAGTCTCCGACTTTTTCCTCTTCGGGTCGCCGCTGGGTCTGGTGCTGGCCCTGAGGAAGACGGTCATCCCCATGCTGGACGGTACGCCGTCGCGCTCTTCTCATCCGAGGGAATGCGCGGAGGGCTTTGGTCGGGCTCTGTGGAATTGTTTTGAAAATTCAGCCCTCGAAACATGAAATCTGCTGTGCGCGATCAAATCTCCAGAATCCGTCTCCGATTTAGTCGTCAAAAGTGTGTGTCGTGTTCATGAGAAAAAAAAATTCATTGAATGTTGAAAATCCAAAACGAAAAAAAAAAAAAAAAGCCGCTGCTTCCTCCTCCCCCCGTAGTGGCCCAGCTGCGGCCTGCCTGTCAGCAGGTCTACAACTTGTTCCATCCGGCCGATCCTTCCGCCTCGCGCCTGGAGCCCCTTCTGGAGAGGAAGTTCCACCTCTTGCCTCCCTTCAACGTGCCCCGCTACCAACGCTTCCCCCTGGGGGATGGAAATTCAACTCTGCTGGGTGAGTCCTGTTGCCACGCGTCTTTCACGGTGCCGTGCGCCGGCGCCAGCGCCCCCTCACAAATATAGCGCATTGTCACGTGTGGATGTCGTCCCGTCTTGTTTTTTTTTTCCCCCCCCCATCACTGTCACACAACGGTCAGCGTGTCTTCAAAGAAAAATGGAGCATTTTTCTTCTGTTTGTGCTTCTTGGGAAGTCAAATGAGGTCACAGTCCTGCAAAGGGGGTTCATGTTTGGGCTGGAGTCAGAGCCGACTGTGTTGGTCGTTGGTTAGCGATGTCGAAATGAGAATTTATTATTCGTTTTTTTTTTCTCCAATATATGCGAGGTCTCAGGTCGTGTTCAGCTTGATTGAATTTGACGGTTAGAACCGCAATTCCAATTCGGAACGACGAACCCTCGCACCAACTCGTACTTGAACTCTGATTCCGTAACCTCTGTTTACCTTCAACTCCAACCCTGCCCTCAGAACCAAAACCCCAAACCATAAGCCCTAACTCTCGCCTTAGAACTCAAACGCTATCCCTAAGGCCCAAATCCAAGTCCCCCTACCTCGTAATTAAAACCCCTAACGCTAATCCACTGACCTCGGAACTCCAACCCCCTTTCTCTCGGCTCCGCCCGTCCTAGGAGTACGTACACGTAACTTGTGTTAATCGTAAAACATTGAGAAATGACCCCCGTTTTGTTCAAGTGGTGGACCGTCTTTTTATCTTGGCTTCCTGTGGGTGTTCGGAACTGTCCGCTGTTCGCTTTCTGAGCGTTGGCTGTCATTTAAGTCAAGCCAGTTGCAAAAACGTGGGCTCCACTCAGGGCTTGGCTCTCTTTTCTCTTGTCTCTTGTTCTTGCTTCATATGTTTTTGTGTCTTCCTTGTCCTCTCTTCCTTCCTCTTCTCTCCTCCCCTCCCCCCACCCCCTCCCCCTTTAACTTGGCCTCTGTAGTGGAGACAGTCCAGAGCAACGCTCCGCTGCTACTTGATAGCGGGCCGCCCGCGTCCCTTCGCTGTCAGGAGACCATCAGTGAGACGTGCATCCCCGTGCCCGTGCTAAACTGGCAGGAGGGCGCCCTCAAGGCCACGCCCGCCACGCCCGAGTGTGTGTAGCCGCTCCCGTCACATCCCCTCCTCACTTCCCCTCATCCTCGCTCGTCTTCCTCTGTCGTCCCGTTTCACCGTCGGCGCTCCCGCCGCTGTTGTCGAGCAACGTATTTTACTCTTAAGTGAAAATAGATCAATAAATATGAACACGGCTTTTCTGTTTTAATTCTTAGCGAGTGGCAGTGTCCGTAACTGCTCACCCCTCCCCTCTCAGCCGGAAAAAAAGAAATAGCCGCCGGCCTCTCGTCATTCACGTCAAAGACGAAGCGATCGCTGCAAGTCGCCAATCGTATCGCGCCCTGCTTAGAAGTTCCGTCAGGAAAGAAAAGCACATGAGCGGTGATCACAGTTTGAGCAGTTATTGACTTTTTAAGATCACCAAATCATCTGCTCATCAGCCCGTGCCGACTGCTAACAGTCTTTCAAATATCCAAACTCTCTTTAATGTTAATACGTTTCCTCTCATTGTATTTTGATAATGTCGCTGACCCCGGGGTCATCCGACTCTTTTTTTCGACAATGTTGTCGATAGTTCAAAAAAAAAAAAGAGACGGTAGTCTATGCGGCGCATCCGAGCCGTTCGGAATGCCACGTGTTGTCATTTTTGCTTTGCGGCAAGCCTGAAGTGTTGCAACTGTGAGTTAGTTGCCAAATGTCATTTTATTTCGTCGTCCCGATGAATAAAAAGCAGTTGCGCAACCTTTAGATGCCGCCTTAATGTCTCTTTCTCGCCATTGCCATCCCATTTTGGTTGTTGTGACGTGTGCACGTCTGCTTCCGTCTTGAACGTTGGGGTTTTTAGTGCAACGTGTGGAACATCTCTCCTGTGATGTTTTGTGCCCCCCCCCCCCCTTCACATTGGCTTCTTGTGATGTGTGGTTGTGTGCATCATGTGTTTTGTGGACATGCTTTGGGTGAAGCTTCAGAGGCCATCGGGAGATGATCTTGGCCTAAACCCAAAATCGCAGGTTGGCCTCTGAAGCCGTCACATGACTCCCACCCCCCCCCCCCCCCCCCCCCCCCCCCCCCCCCCCCCCCCCCCCCCCCCCCCCCCCCCCCCACCAACCACCCCCCCCCCCCCCCCCCCCCCCCCCCCCCACCCCCCCCCCCCCCCCCCCCCCCCCCCCCCCCCCCCCCCCCCCCC
>CAAKHF010011167.1:18970-60692 GCA_901007745.1 Hippocampus kuda
CTCCCCCCAGGCGCCCCTTCCCCTCGTCTCTCTCGTCTAACGGGAATCTTCCCTTGTTTCGGCTCAATAGCGGATGTTGTTCAGTCTCATGGTGGTGTCTTCATGGACAGTTCGTACCCCTCATCCCCCATCACGGGCCCCTTCTCCCGGGGCCAGCGGCGCGCCAGTGAGGTCAGCATTGCCAGCCAGGTGTCAGGAATGGCAGACAGTTACACTGCCGGCAACATAGCCAACAGTAAGTGTTCGCCCAACCACATCCGCGGTCTCACCCCCACACACCCCCACACACGCACACACACACACACACATGTACGTACGCTCACACACTCTTCCCTGACAAAAGCACGCACTGCTTAGGCAGGTAGACACAAAGAGCCCCGCCCACACGGTCGTGGCCCGGTCAGAGCAGGCAGAGGTTCACTGGAGAGCGCCCCCTGTGTCTCTGTGTGTCTCGCTGTCTTGAGTGTGAAATGCAACTTGGCATTTTCTCCCAATGCTGCAATGCATCCTGGGGACTGAGCAAAGTCCTTGTTGTCTTTTACATCTGATTGTCCCCACCCACTTACACACCCGCACACACACACCCACACGCGGATTGTAACAAGAATGGTCTCGAGGTTTTCTTCCAGATGGACACGCTGGCGGCGCCGATGTTTTTCTTTTTGACATGCTTCTTTTCCTTCCAGCCCAAAGAGGCGCGTTTAGTCGGTCCAAAAGTTCTGGCCTTTTGTCGGAGCTGGCCCTGTCCTCCCAAAACAAATTCTTCTTGAAAAGCCCCCCCAAATCCCGCAAGAAACTCAAAGAACCCGCCGAGGAGAAGGACGGGGACGCAATGTTGTGCGACAGTCAAAGTCTAGGCTCCGACTGCTGCACGTCTCCCGGACTGCACAGTGCTATATGCGATCTGGTCTCACTGGACTCCCAGGCGCAGGTGGACCAAGGTATTGCACCGAGACCCCGTCAGGCTGAAGGAAGCTTCTCCGATGTCAGGAAATTACTCTCCATCTTCTCCTCAATCAAATGACCTTCCTCTTGTCTCTGGTGGTTTTTCTTTGGGTTTTATTTTTTATTTTTTTTAACCGGCACAAAACTCTTCCTGTAGATCCGCACCCGCTGCTGGGATTGGGTACTGATGGCTTGGCTTTGGTCTCTTGTCAAATGATGGATGTTGTTGACCGAGCTTGTGTGTGCGTCCGCGACTCATCACGCTCGTCCGTCCCAGTTGCAGCTCGCTGGTGGGGCACCAAGCGCATGGACTTTGCCCTCTACTGCCCCGACGCGCTGACCGCCTTCCCCACGGTGGCGCTGCCGCATCTTTTCCACGCGTCCTACTGGGAATCCACCGACGTGGTGTCCTTCCTGCTCAGACAGGTGAGGACACGTGGGCGTCGCCAACATGTCGTTTTCTGCCACCGAGTTAATCAGAGCCGTTATTTGTTTGACGCTTGAGTTTTTGCACTGATTTCGATACAACAGTAACATAAGAACAGATTATTTTTAGTCATATTCATAAATTAAGGGTTAGCTCGAGCAACAGGGGGATTTTTTTTTCTGAAATGTCACAGATATAAATTACAATGCATGGTAAAGTCCATGTGCTTTGATAGATAGGCTGAACTTTGAAAGCAAAAAATGAAAATATCTCAAAAACACGATGTGCGAGAAACTCGAAGAATACATTTGGGGGCACACAAAGCCACCGCTGATTCAAATTTGAGCTGAATTCACCAGTTGACAGACCCGATTTTTACATTTCACCGGAACATTGAGAGCATCGTGAGACCAATTCTTTGTTTACGCTTGAGCAGAATGTTGCCGGTCGGACCGCATCGCGCTCATATTCACCCTTCGACATTTCCCAAATTGTTTTTACAATTTGACCAGAATCTTGGTATCAGAATCAGTCTGAAATGGATCCTGTTGCTTACCGCCGGTCGTCGCTGCTCGGTGCCACCCGACACAACACGACGCAACCCAAAGGCGCTGATCCAAATGTGTGCCGCAGGTGATGAGGCACGACAACTCCAGCATCCTCGAGCTGGATGGCAAAGAAGTGTCCGAGTTCACGCCGTCCAAACCTCGCGAGAAGTGGCTGCGCAAGAGGACTCACGTGAAGATCAGGGTATGGTGGGATGCTTTCATCTCGTTGTGCAGAACCATTTCAAAAACCGCAGGAAATGCCCACGTGACTTGAGAATGCCGCACTTTGCATAAGGCAAGGCAACGTTATTTCCAAAGCACCTTTCACGAAAACACAGGCGGGGCGGTGGGGCAAATGGTTAGCACGTCCGCCTCACGGTAACAAGGTCAAGGGTTCGATTCCGGGCCACGGCTTCCCTGTGTAGAGTTTGCATGTTCTCCCCATGCCTCCCACATTCCAAAAAACATGCACGCTAGGTTAATTGAGCGCCATATAATTGTCCGAAGGTGTGATTGCGAGTGTGAATGGTTGTTTGTCTCTGTGTGCCCTGCAATTGGCTGGCGACCAGTTTAGGGTGTTCCCAGCTTCCTGCCCACAGACAGCTGGGATGGGCTCCGGCACGCCTGCGACTCTGCGTGAGGATAAAACGGTTCAGCTAATGGATGGATATCAGACAAGGCAACTCGATGTGCTTCACACAACAAAGCATTTCCAAATGGAAAGCAAACGAAAGAAAAGTCGCTCATTCAATTGGTTAATAGACATACTTTGGCAGAACGTGACAGCGAACCACCGGGTCAACGATGCCGTGTTCACCGAGGACAGCCAGCAGACGGTGACTGGTCGCTTCATGTACGGCCCCCTGGACATGGTCACTCTGGCTGGCGAGAAGGTCAGCCCACTCGTCTCGGCCGTGACGCGCGCGTGCGTGTTTTGTGCGTGCGCCGAATGTGTGTGGTGCCCGCAGGTGGACCTGCACATCATGACGCAGCCCCCGTCGGGAGAATGGGTTTACTTCAACACAGAGGTGACCAACAGCAGCGGCCGCGTCTCCTTTCTCATCCCCGATGACAAACGTCTGGGTGTCGGTGTCTACCCTGTCAAAATGGTGGTCAGGTATGTTGCTGTAAATAAGCACGACTTTTTGAAAAGTATATTCAGTATATAATACGACAAGAAAGTTGGATGTTTTGGGAAATAAGTCAACAAATTATTTTTCTTTGTCCAATATAATGTTCCATGTTGCGCCACTAGTCTAATCGTGGCATTCTGATTAGTATTACGTTTGTGGAAAATGAATGAAGTTGTAAAATTGGCCCGTTTTTGTCCATCACTGTGGCGGCCATTTTCTGACCGAAACGGAAATCAGTGGGTTGGGATCAGGTAACGGCCAATCACGGCTCAGCTTCAGAAAAACGGTGAGCCGTGATTGGTCGTTACCTGAGCCCTGAGCAACTGTGATGTCTTTCTCAGACGACACAAAGTGGCAAAATGGCCGCCCCCTGAGATGAATAAAAAGTGTTTGATTTTGCTGCTGGACTCACATTCTACAAACGCAAATATTAACCACAGACTAGTGGAGGCACATGGAACATTCCAAGAAAATTTGGGGGGTGACGACCCCTTCAAAGAAAACTTTCATCCTGCAAGAAAGTTACACATTTTGGCAAAACTTCATACCAATAAATAAATATTGTTCAAACAACAACAAAAAAAGAGGGTTTCATTTTTGTGGAAAATGGTGGATGTTTTGGAAAGGGTGAAGCTTTGCAAATACTTTCCAGAGACAAAGCAGGCATCAGGATTGGACGCTCGATCTTGTGGCTCATCCAAGTTGATGTTTTTAGGGGCGACCACACGTTTGCAGACAGCTACCTGACGGTGATCCCTCGCGGCACCGAGTTTGTGGTGTTCAGCATCGACGGCTCCTTTGCCGCCAGCGTGTCCATCATGGGCAGTGACCCCAAAGTGCGGGCGGGGGCCGTGGACGTCGTCAGGTAAATGGCTTCCATCACTTTTTTTTTTTAAACGACGACCCGTGAATGAGAAGGTGTCGTTTTGCGCGCGTCGGCAGGCACTGGCAGGATTTGGGCTACCTGATCATCTACGTGACGGGACGACCGGACATGCAGAAGCAGAGAGTGGTCGCCTGGTTGTCGCAGCACAACTTCCCGCACGGTATCGTGTCCTTTTGCGACGGCCTGGTGCACGACCCGCTCCGACACAAGGCCAACTTCCTCAAGTCCTTGACCGAGGTCAGAATGGCTCTTTGATGTTGACTTATGACGTACAATCGGGGGGGCCAACTTCCGGAAGTCCTTGACTGATGTCAGCCTGTGCAAGGGGTCTTTGATGTGGTTTTGCGGAGGACACGTTCGGAATATGTGAGGGATTCTCGAGTGTTTTTTTTTTTTTTTCTGTAAACCACAAAGACAAAGGTGTCGTGAGCATGTAAGCCGTCGTCGATGTCGAGACCCAACCGGATCTTCATATTCTGTGCCCGTCGTCTTCTTCTGCTGTCAGGCTAACATGAGGATATTTGCCGGCTACGGTTCCAGCAAAGACATCTCCGTGTACACCTCCATCAACCTGCATCCATCGCAGATCTTCATTGTTGGTCGACCCTCCAAGAAGATGCAGCACCAGTGTCAGGTACGTACGCAATGCGGTTCCATTAGCCCGATCGGACCGCTGTTCATTTCCGTTGTGCGATAAGTCAACAGTTTATCGTGAGTAAAGTTGAGGGTATGGCTGTCGCGTTCCCAACCCCGCCCAGCGGGAGTCCAAATGGCTGCATTTCACACAACAGTCTAAAGAAAGCGGCACCTGCGTAAGAAACGGGGTGGTCGATCAAAAAGGCCAAGCTAAAATAAAGGGCGAGGGGGTGGCCAAAATTTGATTGGCTGATAACTTTGTCACCGGCAACATTAGCTGGTGTTCTAAAAAAGTTCTTTTCCAACCCTGACAACAAAGCTTTAATATGGTCATTCTTAAACATCAACAAGACGCCACAGAACAAATACAAAGTGCATGACTCATGCAAGCAACACAAAAAAAACGGGTCTTTTGGGGGGGACGCGAACTTGGGTGTATTAGCGGGACGTGGCCAAGACAATTAAAGTCCTATCTTGACACTGGGGTCTGGTCACTTTTCAAAATAAAATATTTTTCAGCTTCAGATAATAAACTGAAAGTACTGTGAAGTTTTTTGATGCTTTCATTTGCGCTGCCCGCGGTGGCTGCATGCCAGCGCGGTGATTGGGGACCACCGGTTCAGGCGATTACACTGTTAGGTTAACAATCCTCTTCCACATGTGCATGACAAAATTGTCTTGCGTGTACTTCTACTGTGCGAGGAATACCGGCGTCCCACGACTTGCGTGACAAGATATTTTTCGTGCTGACAGTTCATCACGGAGGGCTACGCGTCACACCTGTCCCAGCTGGAGCACAACCACCGCTCGCGCCCGGCCAAGTCCGGCAGCACCCGCATGGTCCTGCGCAAAGGCAGCTTCGGCCTGGGCGCCAACAGCGACTTCCTGCGCAAACGCAACCACCTGCTGCGCACCATCTCCTCGCAGCCCGCGCCCAGCTCGCCCACGGCAGGCGGCGTGGGCGCCATCCACTGCCGTCCCGAGCGCACGCAGAGCCAGTCGGACGGCGAGCGTGGAACCGCCCACGGCCACGGGCAGGGGGCCGCGCAGCGCAGCATGAGCATCACGGCGGGATGCTGGGGGCGCAGCAGCAGCACCAAAATGGAGGCCGGGCTCCTCAGCCCCAAATGAGGAGGCGGCTATACAGATAAAGGACGCCTGAAGAAAAAAACAAAAACACAAAAAAGGCCAGTAATTGACACCACCCTCCCCTCCAAAAAATTGCCTTTACATTGAACACTCGTTTCTCACAGGGATACATTACAAACTTTTTTTTATTTGATTTTAGTCCTTCCGCACACTTAAGAATCATTTCAACTTCATTAAAACTTTCCAACTTAAAGCCACGCTTTTGAAAGTATTCCTTAGTGCCTATTTTCTTGCCCCCCACAAAAAAAAAAAAAAAACGAGAGTCAACGTATCACTTTAAGTCAGGGGTGTCCAAAGTCGGTCCTGGAGGGCCGCCGTCCTGCCTGCTGGAAACTCTCCCAGGAGCAACACACCTGATTCAAATCATCAGGATTGTTCGAATGCTGCTTCACAGCTGGCTGATGATCCGATCATCTGAAGCAGGTGTGTTACAGCTGGAAAACAGGCAGGACAGCGGCCCTCCAGGCCCGGAGCTGGACAAGTCTGCTTGAAGTAAACCAAAAGAAGACTCACATGTTTGCACGGTTCTCCAAATAAGCTCAAGTGTGCTTGTTTCGGGCTGTTTGTCACTCCCAGCTGACGTTTACTCTAAAACACACAAGAAACAAGAAGATTTGTACTGGATAAGTAATCACTGAAATGTCCCTCAAATTCTTATTTCTCAATGCTCAGTGCTCAATGCTAACATATAATGCAAAATCCCCTAGACAAGCTAACTGAGACATATAGATCTTAGAGAGATTGATCTATACAGAGATAGAGATATACACGCACGCGCACATACACCGTCATTATAAACCTTAAAACAATTGCAATGTGAACACATGCGGAGCAGCAACACATACTGTACTAACGGAGGTCCAACAATACAAGCATGTATTCACTCTGCTCTGTGGGAACAATGGCTTCGGGATTGGGGACCTTCTCTGCCTTCTTGCTTTTAAATTGGCCGCAAGTCTTCCATCGGAGCTCAGTGCCGCCTGGCATGTTGTCGCACGACGTGGTGCTACACTGAAGACATGCATCTCTAAATTTGGACTTGCCTGTCCACTGTAAAACCCCATCAAACATGATCTACAAACGTGATTTCCTGCGGGTTCACCGTATACTGTAGTGTGAGAGCAAATTCTCCTCATCGCAGATATTTTTGAGATGGAGTCTACCCTCTATTCATTACAGTATTCTCTATTTGGCCTCATCACCGTTTTGTACTCTTTCTAAAACGCCACACGGTGGCGCCAAATCTCCGCCAAACGAAGATCTTGCGTTTGTGGCAAGGGCCCCCGCCCCACCTCCCAAAAAAAAAAAAATACAAAACAGCAACACGCATTGAGGGGAAAAAAAAAAAAGAAACTGAGGCAAAATAAATACAGCCGCAAGAAAAAGTATGTGAACCCTTTGGAACGCATCAATTAAGTCACAAAATGTGTTGTGATCTTCATCGAAGTCACAATCGACAAACGCAGTCTGCTTGAAGTCAGAGCACACAAACAAGGATATGTTCTCGAACACCTTGTAAACAGCCACCGTGCGTGGTAGGAAAAAGTCAGTGAAGCCCTTGGATTGAATAACCGGTTGGCGCTTCTTTGGCAGGAGTTAACCTCAAGAGAACATTTGCTGTCGTCGCAGATCAGACCTGCACAACGGTCAGGAGACATTTTGGACCATCCCTCTTTCCAAACCCAATTTATTCAGAAATCTCGGTCATTCCAAAGAGTTCATAATTTTTCTTGCAACTCGAACTGTAAAATAAAGCCATCGACATTAATCATATGAATTGTATATTGACGGTAATAACTAGTTGTGAAATATTTTTTGCTGTTATTACTTGAACATGAGCCGTCTGTACTTTTTATTTGTGGCTAAATGTGGATGTATGCTTGCCATGGCGCCATCTTGTAGCATCTAAAGGCAATTCTGTTTTTGTTTTTTTTTTTGTTTTTTTTTTGGGGGGGTGGGGGCGTCATTTACTTGTGGGGTTTTTTTTGGGTGGGGGGCTGTATTGAAATGGTAAATATACCAGAAAAAACTGCATTAAGAGTATTTCCCACCATATTTTTAACCCCCCAAAATAAAGGGTGTGAGGATATGATTTGTGTACATACGGCAAAGCAGGCTCAACTCGGCTCCTCCCGACCAGACAAAGCAAAGATGTTTCACCGCTTCCTCGGCGCCGTTTTTGTGACGTCATCTAGGAAGAGCACAAAAATATCACACGTGACTTTTTCGGCAAATGATGGAGCATTGGCAAGCATGCGGCAAATTAATGTACTCTCTTCAGGTTCTGCACTTCAATCATGGATCCCCCGCCCTTTGGGATCCCACCAGGTCCAAAGTGCTGTAAAGTTTTTCTCTGAACTTGCAAGCACAACACAAACTTCATGTGGGATGGATTCAGAGAAGAAAACTGGATTTCGTGTCCATTTCCACCCAAGCGGCCCCCACAAAAATCCCTGTCACGTCTTGGAAGTCAAGGACCCTTTAACTGTGCAGCAACCTGCTCACGTTTTTTTTTTTTTCCACTGTCACACTTGGAAGGAGTATTTGGGCTTCACTGACACACAAAAATCACACCATGAGATTTTTGTTGTAATGTTATTACAATCTATTTTCCAGGGGAAAAAAAATAGCTTTTCAAGCAAAAAGTTTGGGAAGGAAAGGCTGCTTTTTAATGCAAAAGATTTTTTTTAAATTTTGGAATCATAAGACTTGTTGATTTTGAAGACCATTTTAAAACTTGTCTCAAAAACATCACATTTTGATCTAATTTTTTTTCTAAAAAAAAAAAAAAAAAAGGAATCAAGAAGTTTTTTTTAATCAAGAATGCAAAACCTGACTTACAAAATTATGACTTCTGGTCAAAAATATTGGCTTTTCCGGACACAGTGTACAACTAATGTTATAAAACTGTGACTTCATTCTCGTAAAATGACAGTTTTAATGAAAGATAGAACTTTTTTTCCAGAAACCCTGTAATTTAATTTCATAACATGACTTTATCTTGAAAATGTCTGACTTTTCTCTCAAAAACAGTCCCGAAAAATTCTTGCAAGTATTGGATTTTTTTTCTCCAACACGATCTTTTCTTCTCAAAAATCTTGGCCTTTTTTTCCTTGAAAGTACAGCAGACCTCACTTTTAACCCGGTAAGATTGCGACCTTCAAAATATCCCTTCTTTTCCTCTCTCCAAAACCACCACTTGGAAAACGTTGTCCTATTTTTGTGGAAAAGATGGGACCTTTCTTGAACATCTGCTGGGTGAAGCGTTTCACGAGTCGACGAACTCGCGAATGTGCCAAAGTTGTCAAAAGTCAAGCGGGAACCGCGTAGTGTGTACGGGTGCCTCCAGCCACATATGTTTGTACATGATTCTTGTGATATCGATGATAAATACGCCGACTCTTAGTATGCACGAGTGCTTTCTGCTCTACTCGGACGCGTCTTCTCTATTCTTCACTTTTGGAATTTTATGTTGGTTTCAGTGGAGCAAAATCATCTTTTATTTTTCCATTCTTGACTTGTTTTATAGTGTGGCCTTGCACAATATTTTCATTTGTTTTTAGTTCGCCATCCTTATGATGATATGACGACCGTTGTTTTCCAATCACACTCATGTTCTATTTATTCTTATTTTATTTGTAATCTTTGCGGAAAGCTATTTGGGAACTCTGGGAAATGGCTTTGTCCCGCACATCGTACGTGAGGTGATGAATGTGTTTGTAAAGAGTGTACAAAATGTCATGTCCACATACAAAAAAAAAAAAAAAAAGCTGACGTTGTTAAGAAGACCAGTGATGACGAGGGACGTCCGGGAGTGACGGCAATGGACCAACATGCCCAGGGAAAATGTGCAATATTTATTCCACAAACACACACCAGAGCGAGTGAAAGTGAGGAACAGCCCAAAGGGGCTTTGGCCGAAGTTTGCGGTGCATATGTACAAAAGTATTTGGACGCAGGCCAATTTGTGTGTATTGGTAGTTACGCACACTTCGAAATACACACACACACAAAAATAATGATGGGATGCAAAGCAAACCAACTTTTTCTAAAAAGATGGAGGACTTTTTTTTTCATGTCTGACTATGTCTGAAAATGTTTTACCTTTTTCCTCAAAAAAGTGAAAACTTTCTTAAGAGACATTTTTCCCAAAAATGATGTTTTCCTGTAAGAAAATGTACTACTTTTTCTTGTTAATAGGACCTTTTTTCCCCTCAAAAAGAAAAAATAATATTTTACTATTCTGGGTCATTTCTTGCCAAATCACCCCCCCTCCCCCACCCAAAAATTGCCAAATGTAACCAAGCAGATTTTGATTTGAATGAAACTTGCTATACTGTATCGCGATGACACAACACGATGTAAAAAATACTTGGACATGGAATGTTGGATTATTTTGTGAGGGGTTGGATAAAAATCTCTTATTTTCTGAAAAATACACTTGCAAATATTCTGGGCTTTTTTTTTTCTTGTTGAAATGTCACACTTTTTTTCTCTAAAATACGCTATTTGCTAGAATGTACAATGGTCAAACTATTCACGAAAATATACACTTTGCGAAATGACTTTTCTTGACTAATTTTTTCCTCTCAAAAACCGACTTTTTGAAAATGTATGATTTATCTCTAAAATAGTCCAACTTTTTTCTCAAAAATGCCATCAACTCTTTGTCATGTAACGTTTTATGTATATAGATGAATTTTCTAAAACGCGGCTTTCACAAAAACAATTTATTTCGATTTTGACTTTTTTCTTGTAAATGTATCCCTTTTTTCTTGTTTTAAATTTTCTCAAAAATGTACGACTTCATGAAAACAAATGACTTCTTTTGAAAATATTTGACTTGTTGGAAATGACGTTCTCAAAAACATTTGACCTCTAAAAAATATCCAATTTCATTCTCGACACTGTTATTAAATATTTTCTAAAATATTTCAAATATCTGGAGGACTTCACAATCAAAATGACCGCTAATGGGGGGAAAAAAAACTTGCCCCACCAGCCATTTTATATGGTGGGACATTCAATAACGCATACAAACTCTGACGTACAGGGGAACTTCATTTTGCGTAAGATTTTTTTTGACGATTTAACTTAATCTTATCCCTGTTCTTGTATATCCGCTTGGTTTTCCTTGGAGGGGGAGGGGGGTAGACTGTCCATTTTAGCAAAATAAATTTGCTGAAATTCATTCGCTTTGATCCAAACCACCCCGTAAATTGTGTAGAAAGGGTTGAACAGCTGGTAGGGCACATTACACAACGCGAGCAATGCGTACCCACAGTTGCATCCATAAACGTGACAAACAAGCAGATACTGTACTTCTTTTCACCTGTGTGTTCATCATCAGCTCCCGTCACCGTCCACACAAGAGCCATGATCCATGCGGGCTCTGTGTCGATGGAGGCTGCGTTCATCTTTAGTTCTACAGAAAAGAATCCAAAGAAATCCTGTTGGTGACTGAACATGTCGTCTTTGGAATGACTGCAAAGTGGCAGTTTGTAAATAAAAGGCGCGAGTATTGAAACGAAGCCGTTCGAGATACAGCACTGTTTTCAGCCATTGCAGCCGACTCTAGCAAACTAACATCAAAATTCAAGAACAAAATCTTCAAAAATACTTGCTATAAAGGCACGCTATGTCCTCGTGTTAGCGATACAAGTACACAATAAAACGGTCCATATTTTGGTTTCGGCACAACTTACGTCAAATTCAGGATGTGGTGTCCCTCTGACCGGAAACCGCAGAAACGAATACCTGCCAAAGGTTCCCAGGTATGTGTTGGTAATCTACTTTATTAGCCAGCAGAAGGGGCTATTCCTGGCTGCATTCGGAGCGGAAGGGCTTTCAATTGAAATCGCGACCATTGGCGTCAAAAATAAATAAAACCAGGACGTATGTGTTGATGGGTAAACGGCTTAAAGTATATTCCTTTTTTTTTGCAGTGTATAAACAACAGAAATACATTGTGTTATATTTTGTCCTCTATTCACACTCACCTAAATTTATATTACAAGACAAGAAACATGATTTGAAAATATTTTGGATGTGAAAAGAACAGTCAACAGATCAGGCAGAGTTTACAACCAAAGATTTTAGTATTTACTTCATTAGCAGAAACAAACTAAACACAATTTGAAGTTTTAAAAAAAAGTGAAATGCATAATCGAGAAAATTAAGAAGTGTCCTGCTGCAGATGACTGCCATGTATCCCCAATAGACAGCAAAAATACTCAACCTTTTCCAAAAATAATATTAACCTTTTTTTTTTTTTAAATAAAAATGGATTACTTCTTGTGAAGATATACAACTTTTGTTTACTTGTTAAGTTGCATTTTTTTTCTCTTGGAGACCCAGCCCCACAAAAAAAAAACCTACTTTTTTTAAAAAAATGTTTATGAAAACATAATTCTTCAACAAAAAATTTGACTTTTTCCTGCAAACATTGGGACTTCTTGCTTAAAAGTGTTTGACTTTCCTCTAAAAAATGTAACTTTTTTCATTCAGGGTACACCTTTTCATGAAAACATTTTTTCCCTTGAAAATATTCAACTTTGTTAAAAACATTTTTTCCGCAAAAACGTTCAACTTCTCAAAAATATTCAGCAGAAAAAAAAATTCTGATTTTTCTTGAAAATGTCCGACTTTTGAGCTAACTTTAAACTTAACTAAGTGACTTTTTTTTAAATGTATGACTTTCTCAAACATATGACTTCAAACTAAAACTTTTTTTGTCACACTGCATGTTTTTTTATTCTTATTTTTGTTTTTTCAATCTGGAAAAAAAAAGTATGACTTTTATCTAAAATATATAGACATCTTCCGTAAGCTTTTAACTCCAAGTGTGCCCAAGCATGGCCTCGAGTGGCTATCTGTTGAGCCCCAGCATTCTCTGGAAGGAGCTGCCGTCTCCCTTGGTGGCTTGCTACGTGGACAAAAAAAAAAAAAAACAACCCCACATCCCCCCCAAAAAAATCACAATCACAAACAAAAAGATGTAATTTCTAACTGTGGTATTTTTGAAGCATGTTTTGTATATTCATGTGTATTACCTTGTTGATGTCTTTGTGTTTCTCCCTGCTGACGATCTCCTCGATGATCTCACCCTCACCTCGCACTAGTCTGAAGGAGTGCACATCACCTTCTTGTAGTTTAGCTTCAGAGGAGAACAAGAACAACACAACAGCTAACGCCTCACCTGGTGCGCCCCGTTTCGGGATCGACCACTCTACGGATGACACTCTGCCTGGCGTCGTATTCCTCCTTGGTCAGAGGCCTCCTGGTGGCCAGCCGGGACTTCTGCTCATCCGTCATCACTGCGCACATCACACACCAATACACAAGAGACTTACCATTGAGCTCCCTGAATTCTACCTAGCAACAAAACGATTTCTTCCTGAACCCAATGATCCCAACCAATAATTCCGTTCCAATAAAAAACAAAAAATCATTTTTGTCTTTGAATTTTACCCCAAGACTAATAACTGCGCTCCCTTGAACAAATGATTATGCTCCCAGAAATTCTGCCTAACAACCAACAATTGTCATCCTTTGAGCAAATGCCTGCGCTCCTTGATTCCTGCCTAGCAACAAATGAGTGCTCTCCCGGATCAAATGATTTAGTTGTGTTGTTGCGGGTCACCTGGGCCGAGCTCGACACCGCCTTCGTCGCTCTGCCAAAGCTCCAGCGAGGAGGAAGGTTTGGGTGGAGGGATGCTAAGCGGCTCAGCGAGCTGCATCAGCCTCTTCTGTATATCGTCCACCTTCGTCGTCTTCTTCTCCTCCTCCACTTTGCTCTTCTTCAGTTTCTTTTTCTTCTCCTTCTTGCGCCGCTTTTTCAGCTTGGCCTGCTTCTTCTTTGACTTCTTCTTGGCTTTCTTCTTCTTTTTTTTCTTCGTTTCATCACCGGACGACGGAGAAGACGACGACGACGAGGAGGACGAGGAAGAGGAAGAAGATGAAGAGGAGCTTCGTCTTCGCTTTTTCTTTTGTGTTTTTACACCTGACGGCATGAACAGAGTTAATTCCCCCCAAATAAAAAGTGTTTTGTTACCATTGTGCCGCGTTTGTGTGGTGCTAACCTTGACTTTTGTGTGACTTTTTCTTTGATTTGCTCCGACTTCTGCTGCTGGAAGACGACGATGAGGAAGAGGAGGACGGAGACCTTCGTCGTTTCTTTTCTTTCTCATTTTTCTCCACTTTTCCGCTTCTTTTCGGGGATCTGCTTCGGTCCATTTCCGTTTATGTAGTGTCTTGATACGTCAACCGAAATAATAACGACGCATTATAGGAGTTGATTGTCCACTGCAGGGATGTTAATGGCTGGTCCGCCAGTTATTTGTTTCCGACAGGCAATTCCTTCAGCTGCTTTTAGTTCCTACCTTAATATGAAGGATACGTATAAAATTTCTCAATTACTGCCGAAAGACCTCTTGTCGCTCTCTCTCTCTCACACACACACACACACACACACTGCATTCTACCCATTTTCACGTCAACTCACTCCCCCCCAACACTTTCATGGATCCTTCTGCAAAGCAACTATACCTCGACACGCCACTGCTTTCCTTTTTATCAAAAGATTTCAACACCAAACTATCCCAATTTCAGCTCAGTTATTTACCCAGAAAGCAATTAGCAAGGACAAAGAAATGTTGCAACTGCTCTTCAAACGTGTAGGTCAGTGTTGTGCAACTGTTGGGGAACTTCATATTTTTACATCAATTACTTTTTGTAGTTGTTTGCAAAAACAGTTGAGAGGCAATTTGTTGATTAAAAGAAGACTAACTGAAAGAAGGAAACAACAGAGGCTGAGAAGAATCGTCACAAATCTTTATTTAAGCTTTCACAAAGGCATTAGTGAATTTTTAAAGCTTTTGAATACTGGTCAACGCGCTCCTGATGGAGTCAGCCCTTTTTTTTTTTAATCAACACTGCACCACTTTGCTCTTGAGGTGAACGCCGCCACCATGCGCTCCTTAAATACCGCATACACTGCTGAAGCAATAAATAAAAACAATCTCTGGTGATCCTGTTGAAAACAATAGGCCCAAAGTCAAAATTGAATTCTGTCACATGAGTAGATGTAACAGAGAAACGTGGCTGAACACATGGAAGGGTTTAAAAAAAAAAAAAATCCGCCTTAAGCACTTCCAGGCCAAGATAATAATAGAAAAAGAAAAAGAAAAAAAAACATTGCGGGGGGGTTGGAATGTTTTTTGTTTTGGGGATTCATTGCCTCCCGAATTAGGACGCGGCTGCCATGCGGATCCTCTCGGGAGGATAGAGCAGGACGTTCTTGGCCGCTTTGATAGTGTTCTTCATGAGCATGGCCACCGTCATGGGCCCCACGCCGCCTGGCACTGGCGTGATGAAGCCCGCCTTCTGTCGCACACCTGACAAACACAGAAAAAAAAAATACAATTTAAAAACAACCATGGACAATTACACACAAAAAAAGCCACTTTTGGCTTTCATATGCATCCACTATTTGGTAGTGATGGGCTGATAAAAGTGCCTCTTTAGGTTGCCTTGTAAAGCAAAAATATTGACAAGTCTTCTCCATTAGATAACATAAAACAAATAAAGGATATCTTATCTAATTACACCTTCATCCAACTCCTCTTTGTGTGTAGGTGCAATTTTTTTTTTTTGGGGGGGGGGAGAATAGAAAATATGTTGTTTGGGTCAAGAGGTCCTAATTTTCATATTTTTTAATAATTTACCTTCAAAATCCACATCTCCAACTAGCCTGCTCTTCCCGGTGACCGGGTCCTGCACCCGATTGATGCCCACATCAATGACGGCCGCGCCTTCTTTAATCATGTCGGCGGTTATGAGGTTGGGAATTCCTGAGGCAAAATGAGAACAAAACAAAAAAAAAGACACTTAGAATATTCATGCCATTAACACAATGTGGCTTACACAACAAGGAGGAAGTTTTGTCACACCTGCGGCAGCGATGACGATGTCTGCGATTTGAGTGTGATGTCGGAGTTGATCCTTGGGAGTGTAACGGTGGGAGATGGTCACAGTGGCGTCGCCTGTTGGCACATGTTAGCATTTACTCAAAAGATCAGTATCAGAGGACGGCACTCTTGTGGACCAGTCGACTTGGTAGATTCACTGTATTACGACAAAAGGCAAAGCATCTCAAGAAAGAGGTGGCGAGGTGCTCACCTCCCGGTCTCTCGTGCCGTCCGTCCGTGTGCAGCAGCATGGCGATGGGCATGCCCACATTCTTGGAGCGGCCCGCCACCACTACATTCTTGCCCACAGTGGGAATGCCTGCATACACAACACACACATGCTTTTCTTTAGAGGAGACCCATCACAACGTGACATAGACTTTTCTTTATGAAAGATCAGCCAAGGACGCAAACATGTTTGGTGGTGTGCTTGATTCCAAAGGCAAAGTTTAATACAAGGAAGTAGCGCTTCTCCTTAGAACACCACCTTGCCCCGGGGCTCCTAACCACACCCTCTTGACTCCTCCCCCTTATTCAGACTCCTCTGAAGTACACTCCCCATTCCTCTTGCCCCAATGACATCTTCTTTCCTCTTCTAACCACACCTCCTTTCTACCTCATCCTTCACTCATACACTACACACCCTCACTGTCCCCTCCAAAGTGCAGGAAAAAAGCGTCAGCCCTAGAGCTGGAGGTCGGCACTGCGCTTACCTGTGCGTTTGATGATCTCCATGACCCCCCAGGGAGTGGCGGGCAACATGGTGGACTGATCCAGGCACATGCGGCCCACGTTGACCACGTGGAAGCCGTCCACGTCCTTGGTGGGGGCGACGGCGTTGCAGATGGTGCGCTCATCAATGTGGTCTGCACGCCCACAAAGATGAATCATTAACCTCTCTCATTTCATATATATATATATATATATATATATATATATATATATATATATATATATATATATATATATTATTTTTTTTTAAATTTTAGCCAGTTTAATGCAAATACGCAAATATGTACTGAAAGCACAAGTTTTGGCGTTGGGTGTACTTGATTTTGCAACTGTGTTTATCGTATACCCACCCGGCAGAGGCAGTTGTACCAGCAGGCCGTCCACACGATGGTCCGTGTTGAGCTTAAAGATGAGGTCCAACAGCTCTTCCTCGCTGATGTCGGAGCGCTTAAGGATGGTCTCGCTGGAGATTCCTGAGGGAGACGGTCCAAAATTTCAGTCAGCATACACTGAATTTATTGTGATTCTTCTCATTATGTTGAGATACGTTCCAGGCCCGCCCACAATCGGTGCAAATGTTGAGTACACTGCCCGCGTGCGTGCATGTCCTCACCGACGTCGGCGGCCGATCGGGTCTTGTTGAGGACGTACGAATGGCTGGCCGGGTTGTCGCCGACCAGAATCACGCTGAGGTGAGGCCGCCGGTGTCCGGCCAACATCCATTTTTCCACGTCGGACCGCGCCTCGTCTCGGATCTGGCGAGCCAGCTTCTTTCCTGAGATGACCACTGCCTCCTGCCTGAGGAGCACACACCCAGACAACAAGATTGATTGGAAGCCCACCATTCACCAAAAACCATTTCATCTGCTGTGTCCATGTGAAGTTCACATGACAACATACAGTATGGTGCTAATACTGGATTTGCTTTTTTTTTAAGATACGATAATAGCGTTTTGGGTAAGTCATCTTTCCTCAAGACGTCGCCAACTACTGGCCTGGCATGCACATTACAGACTTTTTCACGTTCAGTCATGCTTGAAGTTGAATGACAACAAGTAAAGGCATGACAACAGGGGTGTGTTGACTTTTATATCCACTGTACATAGGAGCTGCCAAAACAACACTATTTTCAGCTATCCAGCGTTGAGTTTCTTTGCCTACTGGTACAGTGGATACTCTGGCACACACTACCACCTGTAGCCTCTAAAATTAGGCGCTAGTAGAACTGACTGGGCCATATGTTCTCACACACACACACACAGTCACGTGCAGGCACACTGGAGCAGAGCAGCAACTCCAGACCAATCACCATGCCAGCAAAGCAAAGTGGAGACTGTTGCAAGGAAGGGAGGGGAAGGAAAAAAATGTTCTTCACAAAAAGTCTTTGGGGAGCAGCTGTAGTATGGTGTAATTTACTGTGTGACCTTACCGCAAGCCAAACAATTACCGGAGCCAAGTTTTGCGCTTACATAACCGAAGCCACACACCAGAGGGAGGAGAACGGCAAGGAATTGAGAAGTAATGAGGCATCCAGTGGTGATGTAACGGCGCTATTGTTATGCCAGAGCCAATTACAGCAATTTGTGGAGGAAAAGTAGCACACCTACATTTGAAAATGGAACTTTTTAATCTGCTTGTGATTTTACTTCACAATATATTTGAAGATTTTAAAAAATGCCTGCATTTTAATGAAAATGTATGCAGTAAATTATAAAAAAAATACAACTGGAAATACTGTTTTTAAGTTAATACCAAGAAAAAAATAATTAAAACCACATTGCTTCCCTTCTTAATTAAAAAAAAAACAAAACCAAACATAAAAGTGAACCTATATATCAAAAAAAAATTCCCAAATCATGAAAAACAGTTTTAGATAAATACGATGAACTGATACATCAAATAAAATCAAATGTGTCAAAATAAACAAAAATGCAACGAAAACCTGATGACTGCTGGCTTCTTTTCTAAACATTACATTTAACACGGGAGAAATGTGCAATTTTTTCCTTTTTTCTCCTCAAATTCATTACAAAAACATAAATGAAAATATGTGGCGTGCTGAACATTGCATTTCTAGTCACCACCAGCCTCCATTTGCTTTGTGGAAGCAAACAGTCATTTTTGGAGGAGGAAAAAAAAGACCCTTAATATTGCTCTTTATGTTGACGCGAGAATTTATTTTTATTTCAAGTACAGTATGCGCTGGAGATCAAATTTTATGATGCACACACAAGCTTAACTTGTGACTTCTGCTGGACACGAGGTCGAAGTTAATTCAATTAACTACTAAATACCAGCACGGGACATCTAACCTTTTAACATGTTGCAGTGTGCTTCATTACTGTGCAGGTGAAGGAAATGACTTTGAAAATGGGGGGGCATGTGTGTGTGAAGGGCCGATATGGCCTCCTTCCAAAACTGCAACAGGGTGCAAACGCTCGGGTAGATTTCATCATCCACCCTGCTTTAATACCGGCGTGACGCTAGAGGGCGCTTTATCAAACCAAGGAGAACATTCAGTTGGCCACTTAAAAACTCCCGCTTTCGAGGCTCAAATCGAACCACTGGCTGATACTAAAGCCTAAACAATGAAAAACGGAAGCAGCAATCATTTTCAACGACAGATATGGTGCGGAAGAAGAAGGAAGCCACGGTAAGTAGCGGTAGCGCGGTCATTTATATGGCGGAGGCGACGGTGCTCACCTCGAGGCGGATGTATGAAGGAGACACAGCTGATGACGAGAGTGCTGGCACACTTTCCTGAGAGTCCTGGCCGCTGCCATGGTGGAGAAGGCTGAAGTTGGAAGACGGCAAACCGGCCGAGCGACGAGGAAGGAGGAAGAAGAGCGAAGGGAGCTCCCTGGGCTGACAGAACGTCGTTGTCTGTGCGGACAGGAAGAGCCGCAGAGGTGATTTATATACGACCCCGCCCATTGTTTGCGTCACCGTGACGTTTTCAGGCCGCCCGGCCCCTCCCCCGCTGCCTTGAATCGGCTGATGACATAATTTCACTTTTTTGCTCTATGTCCTTGATTGTTGTCTTTGAGACGGTGGCAATGCTGATTGGCACCATGCAAATATAACCAATGTTGGTGGCTGGCAACATATTCACAGTGCACTTGTGTAAAAGTACAGATACTTGTGTAAAAAGCAATTCTAAGAGAAGTACTGTACTGAAATCGATTTCTTAAAACTCGGAAATGTCCAACAGTCAGCACACTCCAGACTCCTGTCATTTTCCATCCATCCATTTTCCGAACCGCTTTATTCTCATTAGGGTCGCGGGGGTGCTGGAGCCTTTCCCAGCTGTCTTCGGGCAGTAGGGGGGGACACCCTGAACCGGTTGCCAGCCAATCGCAGGGCGCACAGAGAAGAAAAACAACCATCCACTCACACACCTAGGGACAATATAGAGCATTCAATCAGCATGCATGTTTTTGGAATGTGGGAGGAAATCAGAGTCCCCGGAGAAAACCCACACAGGCCCAGGGAGAACATGCAAACTCCACATAGGGAGGCTGGAGCTGGAATTGAACCAGCACCTACACACAAAAAGTACCTCTGCAATGTGAGATCAAGGCAGTAACCACTGGTCCGCCGGGCCAACTCTTGTCACCTTACTTTTGTAAAAGATTAGATAACTACTTCTTCTTAACCAGTCTGAGTAAAGTAGACTAAAATATGCTTATGTACAAAATGGACGTAACTACAAAAGTCGGCACATTTCAGAGGCTGCAATTTTTTTTTACCCGAATGAATCGAATCAGTACTTTTACTTTTCCCAATCTGTTTTAACTTAAAAATGCAGACTCATTGTCCTCAAGAACAAAACTGCATTTCAGTGTACCTTGTATACTTTTACACAAGGAACCAAATAAGTAGATCTACTTTTACCAGTCTTTTTTCCCAGACATAAACACAAGTACAAAACTGAGCAGTGCACCTTTGTTCTTTTTCATGAGTCAAATTAGTAGTTCTAATTTTACCAGTCTTTTTTTTTCCCGCAGAAAGAGAAGACTCTGAATTGTACTCATGTACATTTTTGCTTTTACTAGTCAAATCAGTACTTTACTACAGTACTACTTTCACCAGCCCCCCCCCACACACACACAAAGTAAGTCAACTCTGAATTGTACTCATGCTGTCCTGTATGAGCAAATACAATTGTGTAATTTGAATTTTTAAAAAAAAAAAACAATGTAGGTTTGTATTAATAGTTTCATATTATTTTGGATGATATGTGGCATAAATTTATCACGAAAATAAACGTTTTGGAGATGAAGACAAAGTTTTAAAAAGTCACGTTAGAGATTAAAGTTGTTTATTTGAGTATTTTATTTTTTAAATTACTTTTGAGATGAAAGTCTTAAAGCGGGAGTGTGGCCGTGTTTTTGTATGACTAAAACATTTGCTTCGGGATTGTGGATGTAACTGTTTTTAATCTCCAGCCGGGAGCTTGTATCGTTATCGTGTTTGAAATGCATTTTCAAGTTAACTCGAGGGAGCTGCACAATTCAAATTACATGTACCAAAAAAAAACAAAAAAAACAACTTCTTAGTCACGCAGTAACCTAGGTGTTGTTGACATACAACATCTTGTGTTTAATTTTGGCCTCAGAGAGCGCCTACCAAATGTTTTTCTAATAGCTCAAGGCGTCCTCGTCTAAAAGTTTCATTTCTCGTGGTTTCTGATAATGAGCGGGAGGTGGGAACACACACCTCCCCCCATGCATTAAAAGTTTAGACAGCAAACCGTAACAAGAGGCTATCTTGTGGTTGACCTATCTCAGTAGACGGGATTGTGATTGGTCGCAGCTAGGGCAGGCTGCTGATCATCACAAGATTAAGGAAACTTCAGTGACAAGTAAAAATTCAAAAATGTTTTCCGCAGTCAAAAGTGAACATGAAACGACACATTTTCTGTTTATTTCTTCCTTATACAAAGTTTATGTTTAGAGAAGGAAACAAAATCCAGTGGGGGTTTGATTGTTTTCCACAACACATGGTGACATACAAACATAGAAACACACAAGCATAGAGGGCATCCCCCCCCCTACCGCCCCTTCCCTCCTCCCCCCATAAAAATGCCTCTGATACATCAATGGATTCAGATGTGTCGGAGTGGACATACGCGTGCCAACGTATTGCATAGGTCGAATCACCATAAAGATGTCGCGTGAGAATAGACAAAGCGGGCTTGATGATTGACGCGACGATTGAATCATTTTGCTTTCTATTTTTATTATTTTTTGTTCACATTCAGAGACCAGCTTGTTATAAATAACACATTTCAGTTTGGCTTCCGTATAAATAAGAATAACCTTTGCCATTGTGGCGCGCACACAGGCGCACACACACACACACACACACACACACACACACACACACACACACACACACACAGAGACAACGCTCAAAAATGTCAATGTTGGGATTTGAGGGGAATTTCAGGACAAATCTAAAATGGGGTGTAAAACCTTTACAGGGCAACTTAGTTTGTAAACTTTTGAATGAAAATGTCCACAACATTTGCACACGAGGCCGTTTTTTTTTTTTTGGGAGGGTTTTTTTCCATTGAAAGGGTGATGTGGCCACATGTTGTTTGTGTCATCAGCAGGGACAAAGAGACACCAGAGAAGTGTACACGTGGACGTTCATGGAAGTCAAACGTGATTTACAGATCAAACACTTTGTTATGAATTTTGTTGTTCGGCTCCTTGCTCAAGCACAGCAAGTTCAAAAAGGTTGTTGGACGTGTGCAGTCACAAGTTAAAAAGACGTCCACTCGTAAAGGTTGTAGTGCGTTTTAGGTTCATCCTGAAAATGTCACCCGAAAGCCCAATTTACCGTAACTTGAAGTGACTAGTGTCGATATTGCATTGAAGAAACCGCGACTCCTTAAAGACATTTTGTTCTGTTGTCACGCTAGCAGAAAGATGACCAAAAAAGAAAAACAATCTCAGGTTCCCTGAGCAGAAAGAAGTCACACCATTACGCCCCCTCCCCCACCCCCCAAATCGAGAGTAGTTGGTTAAACACTCAAAACTGTTGGCCTTAAAAAGCCTCCTGTACAGCTCATAAAGCAAGAGGGGGCCACCACATCAATTAGGGAGTTGGATTGGGCATTTGTGGCTTAAAGATGTTTTACAATTGCACGGTGGGTCGTTACGGAGATTCCCCCGCCCGTCCGTCCTTTTTCATGTCCCAATAATATTTTGCCGCACAACTTCTAAAACAAAGGAGATAATGTTGTTTACAGGTTAACCATTGTTTGCGATTGCACAGGAAGACAGACAAGGCGGGACGTGTCACGCAGGCCATTTTTGTTCCGGGTGAGCATTTCGTGCAAGCTCATGTCTTTAACCCTCCTGTTATGAAACTCAAGAGTTCTTATTGAAGTGAAAGGAGGTCGGGCATATTAAATATTAGACTGTGTTCTCATTTCCTTAAGTGTACAAACTCATAAATTAAACATTTGCTCTTCTCCAAGCCTTGGAAAAAAAAAGCTTGTCATTTTATTATGGAAGAACTAGAAAATTCAAGATTTGCAACTTTTATAATTTTTTTTTTTTTTTACACTGTGTTTGTGCATCGACCTTATTACTTTTTTTGTTTGCCGGGGAAGTGGACCAACAAAGGGATGGTGAGATGGTTCTTTTTGTGTGTTTACCTTTTTGTGTGTTTGCATTCTGCACGAAAGACAGTACGGTATGTAAAAAATACCGCTGGGGCACAAAATCTTACATCTTATTTTTGTTGACATTTTATACAGTCACACCCTTTACGAGACTCGAGACGAGACGAGAAGTGTCGTATTTGAGAAAAAGTTGAATTTTCATGAAAATAGCTGTATGTTTTTATCAGAAAAATATTTGGATCCGAGTTATATTTGAGAACAACTTCTATTTGAGATTAACAATGTCATCTCACGAAAAATAATTGAGGTTGATGGCGTCCTATTACAAGAATACAAGTGATGCAATTTCAAGATCAGTTACTAGTGGAGAAAAGTTGGACATTTGAGAGCCATTTTCAAAAGTCAATTTGTCATATGATGAGAGTGACGAGGTTCATTTGGGATAAAAAGTCAACATTTTGAGACTAGAGACGTTTTGGAGAAAAGTCAAGAGACTGTCATTAACTGCAATGCTATCAGAATCGAGACATATTTTCCAAATTGAAATTCTAATCATTGGGAAAAAAAACAAAAAAACACTCGCGATTAAAATCAAAATATTGCTCGAATAAAGACTCACATTTGAGATAAATTATACATTTCTAGATAAACACCATCATAATAAGAGCACAAAGTTGTATTTTTCATTCTTTTAACTTATTCAGTGCCGGCTATTTTCTTTCCTTGATAATATTTGAAAAAAAATATTCGCAAATAAATACCTGGGATTGAATGTCAAGACTCTTAAAAATATATGAAAAAAATACATCTTTGGTATTTTAATATGATGACTTGAATTGCAATTGTAGCACCTTTCTCACAAAAATAGGATTCCTTGATAAATCTTATCCTGAAACTTTTTTTCTCTCAAAAAACATCCAAATTTATTCTCGCTATGTTAAGCTTTGAATCTCAGAGAGAAATGTTTGTTCTTTTCATTTATAGATTGGCTCTAATATTCTTTTCTAAATGCGACCCATAGCATAACAGGAGGGCTAAAAGAAGAAAATCCCCACCGCCCCCCCAAAAATATTGCCAAAAATGAGTCGTAAACGCTGAACATACGCGTGTTTGATTGTGGCAAAAAATGATATCGCAAAATAACTCAAAATTGCTCTAGTTAAAATGTAAAAACAACCTCGTAAGTAGAACTTTGTATCGTCGCTGCAATAATAATAATAGTTTTTTTT
The DNA here is from genome assembly GCA_901007745.1 of Hippocampus kuda. Taxonomy (NCBI): domain Eukaryota; kingdom Metazoa; phylum Chordata; class Actinopteri; order Syngnathiformes; family Syngnathidae; genus Hippocampus; species Hippocampus kuda. The sequence goes on from CAAKHF010011167.1 coordinate 43,261, forward strand.
TTTTTGTATACTGTTCTGAATATTTACTGTAGGTACAACTTCCTCTGGTGTGAACAATACTCGTCACACACACACACAGCTGCCACATTCACGCGTGTAAAGGGGGGGGGGCAGGGGTGGGCGGAGGTTCGCCTCTATGTGCGATTGAGGGTCTGGAAGATTCTGGATATCTGGAGCATGACGGGGCCGGTCTCGGGGTCGTTCATCCACTGGGTGCTGTTCAGGGGGTTCTCCAGCATGTCCTCGAAAGCTACGCGCACAAGGAAAGGCAGCCAATGAATTAAGGTCAACTATATTACATTATTATTATATTATATTATATATAAATTGCAAATTTCCCCAGTGTGGGACAAATAAAGTTATCATATAACAAACCCTTGATTGGCACACCACCCCACGAGCATTTTTTTTCTTTTGAACAGGCCAGTAGTCAATCTAACGCATCTATTTGACCAACTCCATCCATCTTATCTATTTTCAACACCGCTTTATCCTAATGAGGGTCGCGGGGAGGTGCGGGAGCCGATCCCTGCTGACTTCAGGCGGGAGGCAGACTACACCCTGAACTGGTCGCCAGCCAGTCGCAGGGCACATATAAAGACAAATGAACCATTCGCACCCACATTGTCACTGAGCGCGAACCGATCTCACGCTGCCCGCATACAAGTCAGGCGAGTGTACCACTACGCCATCATTTGGGGTTGACCCGATGAGTCGGCTTTCCGACTCCTGATCCACGTTTCAAGCTTAAAGTTGACTTTTTGTGTTTTTGGGGTCTCCTCTCCCAACCTGCCAATTCACATCATCGGCCTTTCGACTCGCCTGTTTGTCTGTCTGTGTGGTTCTGTGGAGCATCACTATTGCTGCTATTATGATCACTGCTAATCCCAAAATATTCACACCAGCGCGTATGGCTTTGAAATAATATCCATGTGCTTTGGGATGATGTCAACTCTTCTACCCCCTCTCCCACTGCTACTCACAGCAAGTCTCGGACCCTCACAGAGTGTGTGTGTGTGTGTGTGTGTGTGTGTGTGTGTGTGTGTGTGTGTGTGTGTGTGTGTGTGTGTGTGTGTGTGTGTGTGTGCGCGCGTGTGCGCGCGTGCGCGTGTGTGTGTGCGTGTGTGTGTGTGTGTGTGTGTGTGTGTGTGTGTGTGTGTGTGTGTGTGTGTGTGTGTGTGTGTGTGTGTGTGTGTGTGTGCGCGCTTACCAAGGAGCGTCTTGGGGTTGGTTAAACCTAACTGGACCACAGGGTTTTCCAAAATGGCCTGGAAGAGCGGACTGTTTGTGTCAATGCCTTTGTCAAGGTCCTCTGCAGACGGCTTCTTATCTCCCAGCAGCCACTCGCACTGGAACACACCCACAGACAAAACACACACGCACACGCCATTCATTCGTCATTGCGGACGAGTGGAGGGGAGTTGCTTTGGACAAAAGCCTAAGAGTTTGCACACCAATGAAATACCCCATTATCTTTATTTTATGCGATGGAAATTGTCATATTACGAGAAATGTTATCATGTTAAGATTGCATGAAAATAGTCAAATAAAAAGTTGTATTTTACAAAGAAAAAAAGTCAATTGTTAGGGAGAAAAAAAAGGTGGAAGTCAAAAAAGTAATTTTATAAATAAAATAGAGAAAATAGACATAAAAAAAGAAAAATATAAAATTGTACGAGAGGATTGAATGAATACCTTTTTTAAGGAAGGCCTTAATATTACAAGTAAAATTATTTTTCATTTTTTGAGAAAGAAAAGTTATGAAAAGCTCTTAAAAGCTGTTAAAAAAAATTGGTTTTTTTTTACTTGTGCATGCAAATACTTCATGTTTTTTTCCTACTTTCTTCCATCCAAATTTCACTACTGTAGATTGCGAATGTCTCCATTGTGAGACAATAAAGGTTTTCTTATGTTATCTTATAAAATGACAGACAATGCAAGGAAAATGTCATTTTACAAATGATGTGGAAAAGTGTAACCTGTGCCTACCGCTGCATCTTGCTGGTTGTTATTGACCTTGAGAGCGTCTATCACCTGCTTCTCCTCGAAGCCCATCTCCATGAGGGCAAACACGGCCTGCAAAGCACAAGTCTCAGCTCAATGGGAAGCGCTGCAAGTGGCTCAACTATGCAGAGAAAATAACAAAAAAGGGCACACACTCTTGAGTCGGGCCTGAATTCCCTTTTCCTGCGAATCCTCTTGAATATCTCCGTGAGGTCGTCTTGTCGATTGCTGCCGCCGCTGTTGCTTTCATCCGTGCCGGACAGGCCGCGTCGCAAGGCGGATGAGCAGGACGGCGTTCTGGAGGAGCCTGCAGCCGACGGGCCGGCTGTGGCGGAATTTGGGTTCGCAGAGACGCCGGCGGTAGCAGCAGCAGCGGCGGAAGAAGCAGCGGTGGCGGCGGCGGCGCCGTCTTGACTGGGCAGCGGCGTGTCCACGGAGGGGTCGTCGACGTGCTCGATCAGCCATTCCATGGCCTGCGTCACCGACATGCTGTGTGGAGAACACACACAATGTCAGGAGGCTAAGCGAGAAGCGTGAAAAAGAAGCAGAGCGTGACCGGAGCGCAAATGTGTGCTCACAGAAAAGTCTGAAAAGGGTTAGGGCAAGAACATGCAATAAAAACAAAGACTCATCCTGATGTGAGACGCACTGGTTGAGTCTGAGGGCTTTGACAGCTCTACTCTCGGGGAAGCCCATCTCGGTGAGTTGCTGGAGCGCCGCATCGTCCACGCGATCGTCTTCATCCTCATCCAACATGTCTGTGGGTAGAGCACAGTCGCATATTAGGGGAGGGTACCACTCCATCACCCCTCCGCCCCCTCTCATCGGGGTGCAGCGTGTTACCGTTGGCCTTTTTGAAAAGCTCCACGGCATCAGGGTTCAAGGCCAGAAGCTTCTGGGCCACTTCGATGAGGGACACCAAGATCTTTCGGAGCTCCGTCTGAAACTGGACAACGGCCGACAATGAAGTCCGGGTGTACACTGAGCTTTTTCTTTGGCAGTTCTTCTGCGGGAGGCCAACTGGGGTGGCATCAAACAGCTTAAAGCATGCTCACGGAGGGCAGAATAACACACAGGAACCTCCATGGTGCATTCAGGGTGCTTTCAGGATGTCGAGAAGTTGTAAATGCACGGCGCTGTTTTCGGCAGCCTCAACAAGGAAGAATGAGTACGGCTTACGTCTCTGATGTTGTGCTGCGTGACGGTGCGGTCCGAGTGGCGAGTGCTTAGGCTGGCGGTGGCCTTCAAGATAGCGTCCTTGTCCGGGGCCTTGTTGTCCTGTTTTTTCTGCCACACACAAAAGCGGGGCCAAAGGTTTTCAGGAGCGTTCCTGTAGCTACAAATGTTTTCTTGAAATGTTCACAGAGGAGCCATAATCACATTTCAGACAGTCAATTTGGAATTATTGTTTAATACCGTATTCAGCGTTCCTCAGACTAGTAGCTGGCTTTCTAACGTTATTATTTTCTAAATTTGTTATAATTTTGGTGTATTTTTTGTGTGAGTTGTCTCGTATTTCTTTTTATTAATATCTTATATTGTCTCTTTTTTTCGTACCTTTTCTTCAGCGCACACCTCAGCCATCTTGGGAGGGGTTGGCGGGGGCCTTTTCTTTATGAGCAGCAGAACATCTGAAATCATTAAAAGAAATAAAAATAGCATTGTTTTGATGTCTTTGTATTTTTCTGATTTTCTCTTTTTTTTTGTTGCTACCTTTGTCTTTGAGGCTTTCATCCGCCACCGTTTTGGTGTCGCTGAGCACTCGCTCTGTGGCAACATGGATGAGCTTGTGGTGGGTCAGTGTTTTGGGGTCGTCCAAATTTCCGTGAACACACTGCAACAAAAAAGTTCTGCCCTTCCATTTTTGCTTTCTTCACACGTTTCTGTCTTCTCCTCCAATCCTATTATGCATCCTTGTTTCTTTCCATCCAGCCTTCTTTCTTTACATACTTCTTTCCTCCCTTCCTTTCATCCTTCACCTTTTCCCTTTCCTCCATTGCTTCCATACATCCTTGCTTCCTTCTATCCGTTCTCACTTTCATTGCATTTTTGTGTCCTTTGCCCCCCCCCCACACACACACAACCTCCGTTTTACCTACATTCTTCCATTCATCCTTACTTCGTTTCTCCCTTAAATACATATATGCTTCTATCCTTCCTCTTTTGCTTCTTTCCTACATCCTGCCTTCCTACCACCCTTCCGAAAAAAGCGAATTTGTCATAACGATCTATAACAACAAGAAAAGCTATGTTCATTGTCCTGCTCACTTAGTAAATGACAACTTTATTGCTACTCTTCAACAGACTCTTCATTAGCAACACCGGCGCTTGATTTAATGACGTCCACATTCTCTCTCACACACTCACGCGCCGCGTGCAAATATGACTTTGCAAAGACAATGACGATTCCATACGTTTAGGTCCCTAATGTTATGACCATAGAGTACACAATACCAACAGTAAGGCTAATAAAATTCAATACTAGAGTGTATTAACAAATGTCATAAATATAGCCACATCCAAAAAGGGAAAGTTAGCTGCTAGCATCGGAGAAGGAGAGATGAGCGTGAGGGAAGGCAGCCGAGGCTAAAAATAACCACAGCCAGCAAGCCAGCCGGCTCGCCCTTTAAATTAACTTAACTATAAATACGAGGGCCGGCTGACACCGACACTGACATTCGCAGACGAAACAAGCATAAAAAGGGGGGAAAAGCTCACATGTTTCAAGCACTTCTCCTTGAGTTTCTCCACCGTGCTGTCTTCCGGGATCTCCTCCAGCCACTCGGCGCCGTCCACGGTGCAGATGTGAATCTTTAACATTTTACCCGCGAACATCTTCTCCTCCTGGACGAACATGGCGGCCCCGCTTTTTATCTTTTCCAGGCTAAAAATGTCTTTTGGGCTTTTAGTTCAGCAGCGGTTCTTATTTTATATGAGGCGCCCCCTCCACCACCGCTGCCATCCACCGCCGCCGCCGCCTCCTCCTCCTCCGGTTCTGTCTTGCAAAGCTCGCAGTCGGTTGTGTCACAGCTAGCGGCGGCTAACGACTAAACCTTTTGGCTAAGGCACATTTTTCGGATACTAGATGGCCGGCGAGCTCGTTCCGTGGCCCGGCCAGAGGTAGTGGCTTTTTTTCCGCGACCCCGGCTCCAGTCTCCGATTTACGAAGCGCTAACAACGAGCTTCACTGACAGCGAGGCGAGTCTATTTTTACTGTCACGGTTGAACTTTGAACTCGAACAGTGGTGACGGCGTTGCATCATGGGAGTTGTAGTCTCATACGCCACCCTTTGAAAAGCATTTGCCTAATAGCGTAACTGCCTGCGTCACTTTGACGCTTTTACCACATCAACAACGCGCTTGCTTAAAATGTTATTTTTTGTTTTCCGAAAACCTAACGTAAGATAAATACCGGTGCAATATAATTACTATATCATTTGATATATTGTATGATTATTTAATAAGTTAATAACAAATAACCACTTCCATGAAATTGATAATGATAATAATAATAATAATAATAATAATAATATAAAACACTATTAAATGTGTATTAAATAATGAAACGAAACATTCATAATGGTCACATGGTACCAAAAACTATGATTAGTTAGCACCCTACATACTGTTTTTTAAATTTGTTTTATAGCCTATGTTGCTGTCTTTTACATGTTTTTCGTACATTTATAATTGCAATGACTAGTTACAAAATGTACTGTACAGCTTAACTGTCTATCACTTACATAAATTTGGGTTTTGTCGCCACCATGACAATGGAACATCATCGTCAACCGAGGACCCCATAGTGAAGGTGTTCCACTGGGTTCCATACTTGGCCCAGAGTGTTTACATTATACTATACTTTTACTTTACTTTTCAGAACTATAATAATTACTTGCTGTTATAGGAGAAAAATGGTAGCGTTGGACAAAGACCGCTCCTCAGTTTGTTTTGTATTAATGGCCTACCTGTGTTTTTCATACAAATATGTATACTGACATTTTGCTATGACTATTGTTCTGTATTTCGTTTATATTTCATCCTATTTGTGTATTTATTCACATAAAACAATTGTGGATCTTCTATTTAATATTTTAGTGTTTTTCATTCAATTTTGTTATCTCGTGTTCTTCAAAAAATATATTTCTTTTCTGAGTCAAATATTTGTTTTTAATTGTGCCTGTCGATAGATTTGAATTGTGTTCCACAAGGCTCCATACTAAATTCACAATTGTTTACAGTATACCCAACATAAATGTTAGGAAAACTGGTGGCCTTTAGTACCATACTCAGTGTCTTCGTTTTACATGCGTTTTTGGTTTCCATGCGTTTTTTCATACATATATTTATTAATTTATCGTAATTCTGACTTTCTCACCTACCCAAACACCTGAATAAAAGACTGGACTGGCATGTTCCAACTTGCATTCAAATGTGGATAAACAAAAGACACCTTTAATCAATGTTGTACTGGATTTAAAATTATACAATTCGTTGTTTGCGCATTAAAAATCCCAGACAGTGTCCAGACAAACAGGTGTCATTTATTATACCAAGAAACATTTTTTTTACACACTGAAAATAAAAGGGAACTGAATATTTGTCAGTCACATCTTTTTATAAAACGAAACACATGCCAGGGTGCACGTGAGCAACAGTATGGATGTTCACCCATTTTATTGTGTAACAAAATACTTTAAAACATACATTTGTTTTCTGCTTTAAGACGTGAGATTTCTTTGACAAAATCCTGTTTACAGGGAAATTCATGAACTATTTACAAGATGGAGGAACACAGCCATAGGCTCCAACTAATTAGAGGGAGTTTTTTTTTTCTTTGAGCCCCTCCTGCTTAACAGCAAGAATTTAAGATTCAGTGGCCAAACGGGCCAATTTGTCAGATGATCACCGGACTTAATATAAAGCCTGTTCTAACACATCCAATCTCCAAGATGGCCTCTAAACTGTACAAATTCGTCTTGCATTTTGTTCAGTCAGACATTTACAAAAACATAACATTCTCATAACACTGGAGGTTCTCCGTGGAATGCCCCTCAAATGCAATTTTCTTTATCAACAAAGATTTTACAAAGAATAAAACGGAGCCAAAATGAGAACAAATAAATAGCCAGTGTATGTATGGAAAGGGAAAAGCGCAGAACAAGAATATACAGTATTTACCAGCAAAGTTGGCAAGGCAATAAGTTTAAATAAAGACATTAATAAATAAAAATGAAAAAATAGAGGCTGAAAGGCATGTGTTTTTGTTTGTAAAAAAATGGTGATTCCCAACGACTGTGCCACAGGAAATTATCCAATTTTATGATTATAACCTTATTTATTAAAAAAAAAAAAAATTAAGTAAAGTACACTACCGGTACTTCCAAAAAGTTCGGGGTTTGAGCTTTCAGGTGAAATTTCAGGAAGAACTTCAAATGCACTACAAAGTTTACACATGACCTTAATTTGACCTTTGCTAAGTTACTGAATGGACATGTCATACTGCTCAATGTTTCAGTACCTTTTTGCACAAACTTGCCGTTTTTCAAAGTAGGAGTCGACCTGCAATATTCACAAAAGGTCACCTCAGGGTCCCAGACTACCGGTAAGCCTTTTTCAAAGTTGACCGTATGGGGCCACCATGAGCTAAGTTGTGGCGACCCTGTTAGAAATGGCACCGGCCCCACATACAACTAATCATAATATATAAGGATACATTTCGATGAGCATTTAAATAATTTTTATTTTGTGTCTTTATACTGTAATGTAAAAAAAGAATGCTTTTTTTATTCTTACATGAATGGCACAGATGCATTTTAGGTTTATCCTAAAATTTCACATCAAAGACATGCCTTGGCTCAATAAAACATTGGGAAAGACTAGTATGAAAGCATACAAAATATTGTAAATTGCCCTTTTGTCATCTGTTTTTTTTTTGTTGTCGTTTTTTTTTTTTTTTTTTTTTTTTACAAAAACATACCAGGTCATTCTTGAAAAAGAGATTGTAAATCTCATTGAGTTTTTAACCAAGTTGTACGAAGGTGAAAAAAAAAAAAAACAATAAAATAAAATACAGAGTGACCAGTCCCTTTTTCACTTGAACTGCTCCGGGAGGTGTCCCATCTGGGCCGGCATGCTGGTGGGAGGACTGGAGATGCCCTCTGACCAGTCCGACATGTTGGAGTGCGGCGAGGAACTGGACCACTGGTCCGGCGAGCCCGGCGAGGGTGTCAGAAAGGGGTGGTCCGGCACCTGAACCTGATGGCTGGGGGTGTTACCGTCCACGGGGCCTGAGTAGCTGTGCTGCGAGGGTGGCGTGAGGAACTGCGCGCCCAGGGTGGCGGACATTATCTGGGCCTCCGGGGGCAGGATGGTGCGGATGGGCATGGTGCCCTGTTGGAGCTCTGGGGGGCTCAGGTCAGCATTGATAAAGTTCTGGTTCTGAAGTTGCTGGAGATTCTGCATCTGTTGCATGATGGGATTGAGGCGGTTACCAGGAATGCCCGTGTAGGACATCACCTGAGGGTGCCCGTTGTGGGCAACGGTCATCATTCCGTGCTGACTGCCCCCCCTCATGGCGCCAAACTGCATCCTGGACATCCAGTCGCACGGGCCGCCGGACCCCGACACGGGCATGTGAGTGAGGCGGGGGGGAAGCGGGTCGAACTGCATCCGTGCCAGCTCCTGCTTGCTGGGCATGACCATGTGGCCGACGCCCATGTGCGGGTCCGACATGGTTTGGAGGTGGCCGAGCGCTGCCGGCGTCATCACGGGCGGAGATGCGGCATCCGAGCCGTAGCCTCGAGGCGACTCCAGCGAATCCACCGGGGACAGCACGGCCGAGCTGTCCAGCAAGCTACCGGGCGGCTTCCCGTCTTGGGAGTTCTTCTTCTTCACTTTAATTTCTTTGGGGTCCTTGCAGACCTTTGCGGCCGGTTTGCGAGCTTTCTTGCCACCGGCTGGGCCCTGGCCCTGAGGCGGTGGCTGCTTCATACTGGCCAGGTATCCGTTGGTCGAGCAGAGCGGGGGCGACAAAGCCGTACCCAGGGCGCCTCCGTGCATGGGGGGACTCCGCACCAGATTGTACTCGTCCATCAGACGGACGATGTCGTGGTGCATTCGCTCCTGTGCGATGTCTCGGGGAAGTCGGTCCATGTGGTCCGTTATCTCTCGGTTGGCAAAGTGGTCCAGCAGGACTTTGGCTGTCTCGTAGCTCCCTTCCCGGGCTGCCAGGAACAGCGGCGTCTCCTCCTGAGGTAAACAACAAGACACAGGAAGCTCTTCTTCAAGGGTTCTTGATTGTGCGGGTCAAAGAGTGAACCACGTGTATGTCCGTTGTACTTGACTATGTTTTGATACCTTGTTGTTCTGCATGTCCTTGTTGGCGCCGCTCTTGAGCAGCATGATCGCAGCTGCCACGTTATTCACAGCAGCGGCCCAGTGTAACGCTGATTTGCCTGCGAGGACAAGCACAGCGTAAGCAACAAAAACTCTCACTTTCATGATGAATGCGGGTGTTTTATTTATTGTTTTTACCAAAATCATCAATAGCGTTGACGTCGGCATGGCAGTTGATGAGCTCGTCAACCATGCCCTCCACCGCCAGCCTGGCAGCCAAGATGAGCGGGGTGGTGCCGTCGTGCATGCGTGCGTCCAGGTCGGTGGCGCGGTTTCTTATGAGAATCTGGACACATGATCAAACATTGAGTTACGAAACGACGGCGGATTACGTAGTTTGTGGAAATATTTTATTCGGCTTATTCCTTCATTTCTGAGATTTCATTCTTTAAATATTTTGGGAGATTTCATATACTGTACTTGATTTAAAAAATGATTTTCCATTATTTTGCTTATTATTCCATCTGTTACGGTTGTAATTTGAGTCCAATATTTTGTATTGTTGTCGAATACACATTTTTCCACATTCACCCTCTTGTTTTTGTATTTTTGGTCTAATCTTGCTGATTTTTATGTTTGAGTATTTTTTAGTATTTACAACTGCTGACATATTTTTAGTATTTTTGTGTAATATTTTGTATTATTGGCATATTTTTGTATTTGTGTCCTTGCACAAGTGCATTTATAGTTATAGTTATAAATATACATATGCAATTCTCCCCTAGACCCAAAAAGTTTGAGCACCCCTGTTCTCCACTATCCCAGTGGGACACAACAAACCCCTCGTCTGACCTGGAAGACCCCCTGAGCGTCGGCCGCCACGGCGGCATGCAGCGGGGTCCGGCCCATGTTGTCCTGGATGTTGGCATCGGCACTGGCCTCCAGCAGCCGCTTGGCGGCGTCGGATCGGGCGTAGCGGGCGGCCAGGTGCAGTGCCGTCTCGCCGGTGCGGTCCGTCTGGTTGTGGAGGCTGGCGCCTTGATAGATGAAGTCGTTGATGACGTTGGCCGAGGCGTCCTCCTCCTCCTCGCTGTTACCAGTTTCCAGGCCACCGCCGCTGCACGACGCGATCATTAGCGGTGTGAATCCATCTGAGGTGGGCACAGGCAAAAAAAAAAAAAAAAAAAAAGCACAAGGTTGGTTCTTATGTTACAGCTTGGCCAATTTCGCCATTCTCAGTTTGGAAAGTATTCACAGTCAAAAAGTGAAGTGCCATGGATACTTTCCGGATGCACTGAGTGCACTTTTTCCTCATTAACATGCCTTAAAATTGAAAGCCCAGTTGAAATTGGAAATGGTGGCAAGGAAGAATGTGTAAGTGATACGTAAAGTGGTCTCAAATCTTTGTATGTCGACTAGGAGATGAATTTAGCCTGGGTTGTTAGTGGAAGGTCTTTGTGCTACTTGTGCATGTTAATGCACACTTCCAGTGAACCGCAACTACTGCTGCGAACCATGAGCATGTCGATGATGTTGTGCGTTGTATGTTAGCATTAAGCAAAGCATATGCGGTTGTTAGTACAGGTGTAATTATCTTTGTATTCATCAACTCGCAGTGGAATCAAACATCTTGAAGCCACTTTTTAGATGAATTGTTGAATATTTTCCAAACTGGTGGTTATTGTGAAGTGATGGATTTTCGCTATTCGTGGGCTGTCCCTGTCCCTATCCTCCACTCACACTGTCCAGCCGCACCGCAAAACAACAACAGTTCCGGCATGAAAAGCCATATAGATCCACCATGAGTGTATGACGAAGTAGCCGAGCAGGACCGGTTCAAAAAAAAAATAAATAGGTGTAAGACTCAGCAGAGGACGGAAGACAGCAGGGTACACTTCAAAGCAGAGGCCCATCAAAACAGAGCAACAAACAAATTGAATAACGGATTCCGATGGATACTTCGGCGCCGTTTCAGAAGAAAAGCTAAGCTGGGGTGGGGTGGGGGGGGTCGAACCTCAATATCTGACTGAACGAAGCGGCTCACCGCAGCAACTCGGACGGGCTTTTCTCCTCTTCAAAAGGAATCACGGGCCGCAGATCCCGCAGATTTGGTCGATCCCAGCGGGGGCGAAAAAAAGTGCGCGGGCTAGTTGTTAACCCCGTTACTTTGATTTGTCCTAGTTTCTATTCTGGGGATTGGGCATGTCGGGCTGGGAAAAAAACGTCGACTAAGTTGAATAGGTCGACCACAAAAATAGGTCGATCAAATTTTTGGCTTCGCTAGCAGAGTAAATCCAATTCCTTGAGTATTTGATGTAAAAGTTGAAATTATATTTGATTCTAAAAACCTGAGATTGTGACAGCTCTGTCGTCACGTGCAACAAAATTGCCCTTTTGAATTTGACCCCTTCAATGGATAGAAGAAGGGTATCCCAAGTCCGGCATACTGCACGTTTTTTATTGGCTGACCACTAAACCACCAAAAATCGATGATGTCACAGTATTTCAAACATTATTTTAGATTTTGATTTCAAGTTAGTAACTTACTACGTAAGTTGAATTTGATGTTAGTTGTTTGTCCTTTTCTCCATAAAGCATCTTTGAGTGTGCTAAAAAGCCCCATATAAATGTTATGACTTTGTTTCTACTTTTTTTTTTTTTTAATAACACCATACTGTAATCTTTTCTTTATGTTCAAATGTTTGTTTTTGTTTCTTTACCAGGTGTCTCTTCCTTCCAGTCAAAAACGTTTGGATAGCCCTAGGTTGGAAAATGGAGGCCCATTACTAGCGCGCAATGATTTCTCTGATCAGAAATCAATGCCCTCCCCCGCCTCCCTCTTCACAATCCCCCAGGCGCCGGCTCCTTTGAAGAAGATCCCTCGCCTGCAGCAACGTGCACACCAACGCAAATCACACACTGGCAACGTGATGTGCTCTCTGCTCTGATAGAAAGCATAAGACTCCCCCCCCCCCTCTCCCCACTCACACACACACATAAATACACATATGCTGGCGTCATAATTACATTTGACACGTGCCAGGTCATTTATCATAATTGTTTATGCTGCTCATGTAAGAAAATGTAATAACGGGATCAAAAGCAATATAAGATCCGACATGTACAAAAAAAATACGAATAACCTGATTGGATGGTTTAAATTTTTTTTTTTTTTTTTTAACAAGAGATAAAAACTGGGAATTTTTTTCATGTTCAAAGTGTGGCATTTGGCAAATTTTAAGAGTATGATCAGGATAAGCAATACAGAAAATGGATGGATGGATGTCATAAATGTGGATTTTACTTCTTAATACTGATTGATCATGACAGAGAGGAAACTGCACACAAAAATGATTTTCCAAAAGTTACAAATATATATATAAATATATTTGATTTTTTTGTTGTGTGTGTGTGTGTTTGTATGTGAATAAATAAATAAATATAAATCATTATAAATAACATCAACGTACAACAATTACTATTCCTCGACTTAGACATTCGATTGTCCACCCAAAGAGGCTGCGTGTCACCCACCTGGCCCCCGCACATTGACGTCCATACAGTCGCTGTCAATCTCGCCCTGGGGGGGTGTGGGTGCCACAGAGGGGACACGCAGGTCGGCCGCATCCAGGTGCTGCTGAGTCCACTGCCGGTTGTCCGCGCGCTCGCCCGCGTCCCGGACGGCATGCTCGTCAAACTGTTGGAGAGTGGGGAGGAAAAAACATATATATATATATATAAGGTGGGGTTCAAAAGTGGGTATGCGGATTTCATTTTGAAAATAAATGAATAAATAACAATAGCGTTATCAAATCACAGTTGGAATAAGAGTCAAGTGACCATTAAGTACAACCTTGCAAAAGTTTTTCTCCATTGCGCCAGTTTATCAAAACAGGTGTTTTATTATATAATTTACCAAAAAAAAAATCCATCTTTCTTTTGTCCTTTAGTACAATGCAGAGTCTGCACTTTTTTTTTTTTTGGCTTGAGTAAAGAAGTTGAATCAGTAGATTTAATTTTGCCAGTTTCTTTTTTTCTGGTCACCTAATTAAGGACAAGGACAGTACCTTGCCAACAGATTATTTGATGTGGGAAAAATATAGTAAGACACAAATACAAAAATTATGTGACAATAATGTTTACCAGCGCTAAAAAAAAATTTGATTAAAAAATACAAATGTGTAAAAATAAATCAGACAAGATTACAAAACGTAAGACAAAAAAAATACAAATATTGGAAAAAAATCCAAACAAAATTTGACCAAAAAATACAAAAACAGTGTTGGTGTTGATTTCTTACCCTGAAGCGTTTGCCGTCTGAGGTCTCATCTTCTCCCCAGTCGTTATGGCCGTCATCCATGAGCGAAATGTCCGAGGTGTTTTTCAGCGGCCTGTGACGAACAAGAAGAAATTCCTGTGAAATGACTTCTTTCGTTAATAGTAGGAGGGGGGGAAAAAAAGCATTGCTCAAATCCACACCCCACCACTTGGTTTTCAATTAAAGCGCAAGTCAACCGCCAATCATGGCATTAATGCTGAAGAGCGTGTTATTTGCCCCGCTTTTAGGGCATTTTACTCTTTCAATATTTCTTGACGATTGCAACTATTCAAACTTCAAAATACTTGTCTTGTCTTAGGAAATATATCACACGCCTCCCCGGTGAATGGGCTGTCATTTATAGAACGCTTTTCTACCTTTGGCACTCAAAGCGCTTCACACTTTTACCAACTGATCACACGGCATCGGGAGCAACTGGGGGTTTAACATCTTGCTCAAGGATACTTCAACAAGGTTGCAATGGCCGGGGACCGAACCCCCAACCTCTGGGTTGGAAGACGACTCTACCACGGAGTCATGCCCCCCCATAATTTCCACACAAAAATTGATATAATGTACCTCCTTATTCCATCTGTCTTGAGCAATTCATATGATTTTAACTTCAAAATGTTAACCCCATTTAGGACATATGTTGAACTATTAATGAAATGAATGAAAGCTCTTGATCACATTCCCCAAATTCACAAATTTTCAAAATAAAATTCCCCACTTAGTAAGAGATACTCTGTGCATTCACCTCCTCCGTCCACATTTCTGGAATGATTCAAAACATTTGTACTTCAAGTCTGAGACTTTTACAATTGTAGAAATTCCACATCCACGTCATGTCTACTTCAATTGCATGTCGCCTCTTTCCCTAAATTTGAAGTAGCCTTTCCCCAAAAGAAACTTACTTCAATCCCACCGAATCCTCCCCGACAGGCTCGCGTCTCTTCTTCTTGCTGGGCTCGGTGGTCTTGAAGCCCTCGGGGAGCCAGAGGCGCCCGTGCTCGTGCCGGCGCTTGCGGGCGGCCACCATGCCCACGCCGACGAGAGCCAGCATGGCCAGGCTACCCACCACCAGGTAGAGCGGGTAGAGTTCCTGCGGCGGCTGTGGGTCGGCGCCGCCTGGCGGGGGAAGGCACAGCATGGTCATGGGACCGAGGATGGAGCAGAAGTGCGCGCGTCACTAACTCTTGCTTCGACTATCTATCCTGTAATAATCACAATTGCAAAGAATGGGGCGTGATTTAAAAAAAAAAAAAAAAAAAGGAGAAAAGACCACTACCACCCTCCTAACTCCCTTTTCAACTCAGGGTAACGGGAGACAACTTTACCATTTCTTCTTTAAGAGAAAAAGAGAAGGGGGGGGGGAGGGATTAATGAACTTCAAATTACTGCACGCGCTTTAAGCTGTAAAGACGGAGGATTTATTAGGATTTTCCAGATAACAAAGACTCCCAACTTCTAGCACACTCCCGATCAATTTTTCCCTTCTCTTCCCCCCCACCCCCTCTACTAATGATTTTGAAATGATAAACTCCCCTCCCCAACCTAAAGCCTTAAGTCCCGGTATTACATCCAACGAGGTGAAGGTTGCAGCAGCAGCCCCTCTCGTGCCATGACTGCATGAAAAAAAAAAAAAAAAAAGAAAGAGAGATGGAGAGCTGCTCTGAGTTGATTTGCGGCAATTAAGCATTTTGGAGCCTGAAGCCAGTGGATTTAAGACCAGCCAAGAAAAAGGATTGATTGATCGGCGCTGCATTTGTTCATGGCCGCATAACAAATACACAATCAAAGAGCGGCAGGGTTAGGACCTGCCCGGGGGTGGGCGGGTACCGTGGATATTTCCATTTTATGCACGTGTCCCACCTGTGCGTGTACGAGCATGTATGGAAAAACTCCAGAACGAGGCCCGACTATACCCATTCAACATCAATTGAAGCAATCTCAACTCAAATCGACTCAAATACTCAAAGAGCCATTGTGAAAAAAAAACAAGGAAAAAAAAAGGAAAAAAAGAGCCATTGTGAAAAAAAATCCCCCAAAAAACAAGAAAAGAAAACCCCACACAGAAAACGGTTCTTTTTTGGATTTACCCAGGGTTTACATATTAGGTTTCGAACAGTTAAATAAATCTTGGCGCTGGGTGCCTTACATCGGCAACAAAATATTTCATTTGACTGTTTCAACAATACCACAATCTTGAAATTTCGAATATCATTTGAAAAATGAACAAAGTAATATAAAATGAAACACTGATCTCCCAAAGTCACTGAGAGTCACAGCAGATGGATGAAAGAACCACATGAGGTTCCAGAGCCGCAGGTTGCAGACCCCGCTGAGGCTGACATATACTCACTATAAACGGCTTCAATGGTGTAGGGAACGTCCAGTTTTCCGCTGGAGGCCAACGCCCCGAGGAAGGCGGCGGCGTCGGTGGTGCTCGGGAAGCACTCGCTGGACTGCTGGACGCACTGACGGTTGTCAACTTCCAAGTGCACGATGGAGCTACGGGGCCACGGGAAATACATTTAGTGGGTTTGTCATCTTCAAAAAGGTGATCGAAATCCCAATGACTTTTTACCAGTGAATTTATTTTCCACTGCCACCTCTACAGAAATCTTTTAAAAAATCTTTCTCACCCTTTTATCTGCAGGTGATCCAGCTCCCGCTTTGTCCAGCGAGGCCCGTTGGCGCTCCTCCGGACCACATTCAGCACCTTGCCTGGCACGTCGGACCACGCGTCCGCCGAGCGCTTGACGTTGTACTTCTTCAGCTCCTGCTCGTTACCATAATAGGGGTACACCATGGTCTCGCCCTGCGCGTCCATCCGGAACACCACGTTGGTGCGCAGGACACGGCTGAGCTCTCGCAGGAAGCCGAACGAGTTGTTGAGGAGCTGCTCGGGTACAATGAGGACCACCAACACCAGCTGGCCCAGGGCGAGCTTCTCGGGCATGTTGTGGGCGCAGTCCAAGCCGTCCCATTCGCACTCGGCGTTGTTGCAGCCCTGGTCGCAGTGGCCATCCGCGTAGTGGTCTTTGCAGTACTGGTCGTACAGGGGGCTGCAGAACAGACACCATTAAGTTGAAGGTGTATGAGGGCCTCAAGAAGACTTTTCATCACACCGTCCAATATGTTGCCAGTGTTGGTGGGGGGATTAAAACATATGCACTTGATTAACGCGAGAAATTTGTCCTCACAGCATACAAATGCGACTATTTTGAACGCAGTCCCGAGTCTTGCCTGTAAAAGTTAGGGTGCATTTTAGGTTCATCATGACATTTCACCCATAAGTCGACCTGAACCTTTTTGTGTATGTTCTTTGTGGAAACTACCTATGTCTTTGTATCCCTTAAAAAATATATATCTATATCTATATCTATATCTATATCTATCTATCTATCTATCTATCTATATATATATATATATATATATATATATATATATATATATAGATATATATATCTATATATATATATATATATATATATATATATATATATATATATATATATATATATATATATATATATATATATATATATATATATATATATATATATATATATATATATATATATATATATATATATATATATATAGATCTATATATATATATCTATATCTATATCTATATCTATATCTATATATATATATATATATATATAGATATAGATATAGATATATATATATATATTTAACAGGAATCATGAATATATATATAGATATAGATATATAGATATATATATATATTTAACAGGAATCA
>CAAKHF010011167.1:60712-71855 GCA_901007745.1 Hippocampus kuda
GTGCATTTTAGGTTCATCATGACATTTCACCCATAAGTCGACCTGAACCTTTTTGTGTATGTTCTTTGTGGAAACTACCTATGTCTTTGTATCCCTTAAAAAATATATATCTATATCTATCTATCTATCTATCTATCTATCTATCTATCTATCTATCTATCTATCTATCTATCTATCTATCTATATATATATATATATATATATATATATAGATCTATATATATATATATATATCTATATCTATATCTATATATATATATATATATATATATAGATCTATATATAGATCTATATATATATATCTATATCTATATCTATATCTATATATATATATATATATATATATATAGATATAGATATATCTATATATATATATATATTTAACAGGAATCATGAATATATATATAGATATAGATATATAGATATATATATATATTTAACAGGAATCATGATCATTAAAGTTGATCACTTTGTAACAGAATCAATAGATGACTCACTTGCATTGTCCTTCCAGATTCTGGCAGTCAAATCCATCGTAGAGGCACCCGGCGTTGTCGCACTGCGAGTCGCACTTGCCGTCGTTGAAGTAGCGCCAACACTGCAGCGAGGCCGAGCAGTTCTTCCACGGGTCGTTGAAGTTGAGCGAGCAGTCGCCGTTGTCCCAGCCGCATGCGTGGTTGTTGCACAGCACGTCACACACCTGGTTGTGCTTGCGCTCCTCGCACTGGGGGATCTCGCAGGCCTCGTCCGGCGCCGACGGTGGCAGCGGCGCCACGTCGTGGCCCGGCCCGCCCGGGGAGCTGTAGTCCAGGATGTGGCACCAGAGGCCGTTGAAGTTGGCAGGGCAGACGCAGCGATAGTACGGCGCTTTGACCGTGTCCTCGCACGTGCCCGAGTTGTAACAGGGATTGGATTTGCACGGGCTGTCGCTGGGGTACTGGCACTCGGGCCCTGTGAAGGACGCCGTGCACAGACACTTGGGGCTTTTTTGGCCCGAGATGCAGGTGCCGCCGTTGTGGCATTGGAGGCTGCCGCAAGCGTGGCCGTTGTATTCACATGTGGAGCCGGTGAATCCCTGTTTGGAAGAGATTCACTATGAGCAACAAAAAATGTTGTCATTTCTTCCCTACAGTCGATTCTCTTCATTACATCTTCATATCCTGGCAACATTGCTTTGTCAGATTTTGTTTCTCCAATCAGATTTTAGCCCGTGCGTGTTGCCATGTCAAACTAATCTATTCATCATTAGTATGGCACCCCCAGGTAACTTCAACTGTATTACACTGAGGTGGACGGACGTGCTAACCAGTCTCTCTCTCTCTCGCTCTCTCTATAAAGTCAATGATTTGAGGAAATTCATTTCAGAGGTTTTGTACCAAACTGGTAGCTCTTCACGTGAATCACTATCCAAGAAGTACCTTCTTAGTTTAAAACCTGTTGGTGACTTCTCCCTCGCCATCAAACATAGTTTCTCAGCACCAAGATACCACCAAAGACACACATTAGACAAGGCTTTGGCCTGAGCATATAACAAACTGCAAATATGCATGGGAACACTGTAATTGCAATCGTGGTGGTTTTACGAGTTAAGTCGGGTAATTGCCCACTGAAGGCCCAGCTATCAAATACTGTACAAGGTTTGACACTGACAAATCTAAAAGCTGCTTTCCTTCGTCTGTGAATGTGTGCACACTTACTAGAGGACATTTGCATATGAAGCCGTGCGGGGTGTTACTGGCGACAGCACAGGTCCCCCCGTTGCGACATGGTTTCCCCTTGCAACCATCAAACACGGCGTCACACCGCTGACCTATAGTCAAGTTGCAAAATTATTATTGATATCGACAATGTGAAACTCTCGATCGGGCGCGCTTAAGATCAACACCATACTTTGCCCGCCTCTGGACTAACTCAAATGTACCTGTGAATCCGGTCCGACACTCGCAGCGGTAGTTGTTGGCCAGCTGGATGCAGCTGTGCGTGCCGCGCGGATCACACGGGTTGGAGAGGCACTCGTTGACGTCGCCTTCGCAGCGTTCGCCCACGTATCCCGGCGGGCACAGGCAGTGGTAGCCTCCCACGCCGTCCACGCACCTGCCGTGGTTGAAACACTTGGGCTCTTTGGTGAGCGGTTCGGCCGGCGGCATGCAATCGTCCAGATTGATCTCGCAGTTGATGCCTGGTGTGAATGTAAAGAATTAAATAGCTTGTGCATTCGGATTAATTCATTCCTGCTGGTGTGTGAACACCGGGGGGCGATATCATGCAATCCTTCAGACAAACAAAGACTTTCACTGAACTACTGTAAGTGACTCAGCACTCTGCAGTAATATCAGTCATTTATCGCAGAGGATAAAGAATACATGATTTTTCAAACGGAATAATTTGATTAGTTTTCGTTAAATATAACAGCCTTGCTTGCCACATAGGCACATCCATGAAAGTTTCCAATTTGGAATGTTTCAAACATTCAACGTGAAAATTGACCCGAAACTCTCCCAAAATTGACAAAAAAAAGTTCCACATATGCGCAACCATAAGTGTAATTAATTAAGAGACACAGAGAAGAGGATTCGGGGGAAAGTGTGTTCTGACCTTGCGTTCCCCTGGGACAGGAGCATTTGTAGGTATTGATCAGGTCAATGCAGGTGCCCCCGTGCTGGCACGGCTGGGAGAAGCATTCATTGATCTCGTCGGAGCAGTTGGTCCCCACAAAGCCCGGCGAGCACTGCGATGCAAAGATGGAGGAAAAGCAAGAAGAGGAAGAGGAAGAGTTAAATCGATGGCGGACATGAAACACAAAGATTTTTGTTTACCTGGCGTTTTTCTTTCTGGGCCAAGGCCGGCCTGAAGCTTTTTTGTCAAGGGGAGATTAGCATTACTGTAGGTGGATGCAGTTTATAAATGTGGCCCAGTAGTTACAGTGACTCCATAGAACTATTTCATGTACAGTGGTACCTCTACTTACGAAATTAATTGGTTCTGGAAGAAATTTCTTAAGTAGAAAATTTTGTAAGTAGAGATGCGTTTTCAAGGTAAATGCCCTAATTCATTCGTCTTCTGCCCTTTCATGCCTAACCGATACAGGTTTTGTATTTTTGGATTGTAGTTTTACATTTCTCTGTGTGTGAGATGGCTGAAATAAAATTTTCTTCTACTTCTTGAAATTCCGATTTTTTTTTTTTACCTTGCAAGTATATCCTCCTAGAAAGTCCAAACAAGTGGCTCCATTTTGGCAGGGGTTGGGCGTGCATTCGTCCACTTGCTCCTCACAGTAGCTTCCTGTATAGCCCACCTGGCAGTGGCAGCGGTGAACGTTTCCTGCGTCCAGACACTGGCCTGAGTTACGGCACAGGTTGGCGACGTCCACCCCTTTGGAAAGAGGAAATCGGACACATCATCTTACTTTTGTTTACTTGAATTTAAAACAGGTCCCAGGTTTGACTGTCAATAACAACGCAATAAGCAACTTTTCCCCTTGTTTTTAGCTTTTTTTCACACATCTGTTACCACCATGAGAATTAGGGCCAAGCTAGAGAGTGTTGAGCCTTGGGTCTAAACCCCCCCCAAAGCAAAAAACAAAATAAAACTACGAGTCTACATAAAACACTAAAAGCATGGGTTGTATTTTCACTGGTGGAGGCAACACTTCAATAAGCTGGTGAAACAACATATTTCTCAAATACTGCAGCTTAGAGGCATCAAACTCTCAAGGGCCGGCGGCCTGATCCGGCCTACCATATAAAGCTTTATGTGGGCCACTAATGCAAATATTGATTTTTGCTGAATGTTTGGAAAATGTGCTCTCATTTCTTTTATATGTGCCCTATTTTTTACCTCTCTGTTTGGCTGCTACCTCGCAGGAGACACTCGGTATGTCGCAGTACACGCCCGCCCAGCCGGTCTGGCACTCGCAGCTGTAGGCGGTGTCCCTTTGCCAGCAGGTACCCCCGTTCTTACAGGGTGATGAGCTGCACCAGCGCACCAAATTCTAAAAAAAATAAAAAAAAAATAAAAAAAAAACATGACATGACTGTGACGACCCACATAATATAGAAAGCGGCACTAAAATTACTACTTTTTTACTTTACTTTTATTTATTATTTCTAAACTAGATGATCTGATCTTTTTTTTTTTGTTTTGTTTTAAAGGATGTCCCCTTGAGATGCATCATCTAATTTCCGAGGGGGTCCTATCACAATGTAAATGTATTACTCCCTTAAAATTACCTGACATGCAGACATTAATGTCTAAACTGCAGGCAAGAGAAGCAAGTACACCCATAGGTGAAAATATTGACAAAAATGTGTGGCTGTATTCCCTTTTGTGAGATACTTTAATATGACTCATATAACCTTAATAATGCTACATGTCACCTTAATATTAATATGCCACACATACCTTTAATATGATTTACATAACCTTATGAATGCCTCACCTAACATTAATATTCCAAACGACATTATTACAAGGTGATTTCCTACCTGACAATTGAGTCCCGTGTATCCGTGCGGACACACGCACTTGTAGGTGCCGTAGCTGTCCTGGCAGGTGCCGCCGTGCATGCAAGGTCTGGAGTCGCACTCGTTGATGTCGTGCTGACAGTAGCTGCCGGTGAAGCCGGACGGGCACAGGCATGTGAATGCGTTGATGCCATCCACGCACGTGCCGCCATTGAAACAGGAGCTGCGAGTAAAAACGCACAGGTTTGTAAAACATAGTACAGGGACAAAACAGAGCTGGAAAATTACTCACCAACTAAGTACAGAAAGTTATGTTAAAAAAAAAAGTCCTCTGGTACAGTAAAAGTACTAATTTGACTGTTGTCCTGAAGTAAAACTAAAAAAGTACAGGTTCTGAAACGACAGCATTCACCAAAGGCGGGAGAAGTGGACAAAGAATACATGCTAAAGTACAAACTGGAACAACGATTTTAGTCCGGCAACCAATTATTTGTACTTTCAACATTCACCACAGGGGGCAGCGGTGGACAAAACAAATCTGAGCCCTGCATACCTCTCTGTGCAGTCGGGCGTGTTGTTTTCACAGTGGATGCCGCTGAAACCGGGCGGGCAAGTGCAGGTGAAGCTGTTGACGCAGTCGGTGCAGTTAGCGCCATTTTTGCACGGGTTACTCTCGCACTCGTTGATGTCCTCGTCGCACGCTGGGCCCCGGAAGCCTGGCTGGCATGTGCACAGGAAGCCGTTGGCCTCGTCCTGACACAGACCCCCATTGCTGCATGGGTCTGATGATGAAGGAAGGGACCACAGTATGACTTGTGACCAATTTTTTTTGTTTCAGTGAATGTGTTTACCGTAGCGTATACATTCCATAATGACTATATTTTTCTAATTATTGAAATCCAAGTTTTAAACACACTGCAAACATATTTCCACAGACACAAACATTTCAAGCATTAAATGTAAAAAATATTGTATACATTGTTGTGTCTGTGTGGTGTTATATGTGCCATTAAGAGGTGGATGACAGCAGCTCTTGTGTGACTGTGCTTATTGTGTTTGTATTTAGGGTTTAACTATTAATATAGGCAATAATAAACATTTTTAAGGGCCGAGGGTTCCTGATCCCCGCCAGCAACTGGAAAGGTTAAAAGTCTTACTTGGCTTGCAGTCGTCAATGTCTGTTTCACAATTGCGTCCAGTGAAGCCGGGCTTGCAACCGCAGCGGTAACTTCCCAGGGTGTTCTGGCACGTGGCTCCGTTGCGGCAGGGATTCTTCACGCACTCCTTAATGTCCACCTCACACATTTGCCCTGAAAAAATAAAAAGAAGAAAAAAAAGGCCACATGATAGGAACGTGGTTAACAAGAAACTATGACTTACAGTGTGACTGAATGAAGTCACAAAGGTTAACCATACGTCATGCAAAAAGTCCAACATTTTATTAATTTTGTTCAAAAAAAATTTGGGGATGGTATATAAGTATAAAAATTTGTTGTTAATATTCAAGTGTGATCATCAGGAAAAACTCCATAATAAGTAAACGTCAAGATTCATCTTGATGGTTCGTGCTCATTCACCGCTACCTGATGCTTGAGCAACTTCTGCCAATGTGCGTCCATGTAGATTGAATGTGGGGAAATGTGTTTGTAAAAAAGACCTGCGTATTGCGGATTATGTGGAGACAATACTTGAAATGATTTCGATTTTTTTTCCCCAGTGCTTACCTTGCCATCCTTCTGGGCAGAAGCAAGAGAAGCTCTGATAGTCTTCTGACTCCTGACACACTCCTCCATGTTTGCAGGGTTTGCCACTACATGGGGCCATTACGCTTTCACAGTTTTCTCCTGCAACACAAAAACATAAGAATTAAAGCTGGACGCTGTAGTACACTTGCTTTGCATTGGGGCTTATTTGGATGAACTCCAGAGTAGGAGTTTGCCAAAGCGCCTGCCTTGGAATATGACCAAATTGGTTGCTTCAAACCAATATGGCCGACTTCCAATACTTAATTTATTTCTCTTACGTGCTATAGGCTGCTACAGAGTGAGTTTTTGGACGACACTTTAAGTCGCTTTATTGAAAAAAAAAAATAACAAAATAACATGGTGATGAATGCATTCACGCACCAGCTGCTACAGCCATCACTGACCTCCATTTTAATTTAACATGGACACTAGCTCATGGTTAGCCAGCCAACAGCTAGCCGCTAATCTGAGCTCACGACAGCCAATTCTACACTCTTATTTGCTGGCTCACAGTAAACTGGTGCTGGACGATTTAGATAAATAATCTAATTGTGATTTTTTTTTTCATTCACTTAACTGGTCAGTCTACAAACACAATTATCCAAACAGTAAAATGTGTCTAGCGAATATGTTGAGTGGCCACTAACTCTGGGAAATCACTAGCCACAGTAGCTGGTGAGCAAAAACGTCAAGCGCCAACCAAAAGGTATACTTAATTTACTCCGAGTTCATGACTCCTTAACGATGTCACGAACTCAGGAGATAACCCGGCAAAAGAGGACCATCTTTCAATCAGTGCTATCGCGGGATTTTCTCCAGGTTCCGTCACTATTAAGAAGCCCAGTGGAGACGTTTCCCTATCTGTTTCCACAAGGCGCGTCTCCAACAGGAAGCGAGGCTACGGCTTCCGGCCATTGTGAGGACATTTGCTGCTGCTGTGAGACGGGAAAACGGGCAAACAGGAAATGTGTGGATCGCCCTGTTCCCACCCGAGAAAATGAACACTTTTTGGTTCTGTGTGGATTTTTCCAAAAAGATGATTTACATTGAAATAAGATATGACATGAAAAATATTTTGCAGGGACGCTTGTATCTCAGGAGGCCAGAGGGGCGGGAAAGGAAAGTCTTGCTGCTGAATTTGGAATGGAAAGCTTGTTGAATTTGTGGCATGTTTTTCCTTCCAGAATGGCCGATAATTCAAGGAAGACAAACTGCAGAGTAATGCCGATGCGGTGAATAATATTTTCGTACCTGTGTAAGGAAGGACGCAGTTGCACTTGTAGCCCGCCACGTCGTCGATGCACGTTCCCTGGTTGAGGCACGGGTTGGAGGCACATTCGTTGATGTTGGTTTGACAGTTTGGGCCTGTGGTTGGAAGACACAAAGATGAAAAAAGGTGACTTTTTGAAACTACAGTCCAAAAAAATGCGTATTGTTTTGTTTTTTGTTTTTTCGGAGAGAAGACTGAATGGACGTATGTGAGCCAACTGACCAGTGAAGCCAATGCGACAGGTGCACACGTAGCCGCTGGTCATATCCTTGCACGTGCCGCCGTTCATGCACGGGTTGGATTCGCACTCGTTGTTGTTAATGTCGCAGTTTTTGCCGCTCCAGCCGGCATCGCACAGGCATTTGTAGCTGCAATGGAAGGCAGCAACGGCTTCGTGATAATTCGCCCAAATGTAGAGCACAAATATTTCAAGAAATGAAGCATAAAATGTTACTTTAAGAGGACATATCTAATGGAGAACTGACTTTTTGATTGCATGTTGGCATAATAAAACTATATTTATTATATACTATATACCAATATAGCACATCTTGCTCATATTTCTGGTTTTGTTTAGATTACATTTAAATTTCTCTGAATTCCTCCTAAATGCTGCTGTATTGTGTATTGTGTTAGGTATGTCGATTACTTGCGGCAAGGCTTGTGTCCACTGCATACGCCAAACATGGGATCTCAACACCGATTGATGATTGTAATTTGGCGGCTTGGTGATGAAGTGCTGCCTTCCCAGATGAAAATACAGATTGCGGGGCCTCACCTGTTGAGCTTGTCCTCGCAGTGCCCGTGGACGCAGGGGTTGCTGAGACACTCGTTGACCTGCGAGAAGCAGTTGGCACCGTGGTAGCCCTCGGGACACACGCAGGTGAAGCGGTTGATGCCGTCGATACACGTGCCGCCGTTGTGGCACGGGTTGAGGGCGCACTCGTCTATGTTGATGTTACACATGGCACCTGGAACAGAGAAAGGAGAAGGGTGGGGTTTTTTTCCCCCCAGCACATAGTTTGTAGCAGATATTTTCAGATTTTCTGTTAAGAAAAAAAAAAAAGAAGTTGATGCAAATTATTGCAGCAAAAATGTTTCAAAGGTTGTGTGGTATCACGTGAAAGAAAATAGTCAACGAAAATTTGAATACTGTCATGTACTAATTTTTATGTCATTTGCTTTTACAATAAAAATGGGAGGAGTCAATGAAAATCAGAAATGTTATTTTTGTGGAAAAAAAAAGTTGAAGATGTTCTTTGATGACCATTTAGGGCCACCAGCACTATTTTGCAGTTTCGTCTCCTTTTGTCGGCGACTTGAAGCGCCGCCGCCATTCTCGACACAAGAGAAGGCCATTTGGCTTTAATTCCAGGACAGGCTTTCCAAGCTTTTAAAAGCTCAACTTTCAGGAATCTTTCACTGAATCTTTTCTTCTGCTCCAATCCCCAGTGACGCTGCCCACAACGGTGTGTGTGTGTGTTTGTGTGCGTCCTCTTTGTACGGGAAGGCAGCTTGCGTGTCCGAACAGCGGCGGGTTGGGGACAGGGTGGAGCGGGAAAATCGACACCGGTCCGGCCTCGGAGGAGCGTGCTGGCTCGCCCACCAACTGTCGGCCTCCTCCCGTGACAATTGAACTTCGCAAAAACTGCACCAGGTTGTGCCAACGGTCACCTGAGACTCAAACAGCCCAATCTCAAATCAGCTCTTCGGTCCAGTCTCAAGTCGCATAGAGGACAAAATCAAGCAATGATGTATGATCTCACTGTACGTCATACATTTCAAATGCAACATGTTTTGACAGGGATTTCTCATGGACCCGAATGAAAAATGTCACACTGTACCTGTAAATTTCCATCCATTCATTTTCTATATTGCTTATGCTCAGAGGCGGAACAAACCCTGGATTGGTCACTAATGACTCGCAGGGCACATCGACAAAGAGCCATTCACTTTCACACCAATGGACAATTTTGAGTTTTCAATTAACCTAAAATGGATGTTTTTGGAAACTGAGAAGAAGCCAGAGTACCCCTAGAAAAGCCGAGTGAACACAGGACCTCACAACTGTGAGGCGGAGGTGCTGCGCTAATACGACACCTCTCCTTTAAATGCACACATTTCTTACCCGTGTATCCGGGCTTGCAGGCACACTCGTAGCCGTTGATCTTGTCAATGCAGGTCCCATAGTCACACGGGTTGCTCTTGCAGTCATCAATGTTGATTTCACAGTTGATTCCTGCCAAAAAACAAAACACAAACCACATCCAGTCATCCTAAAGAAAAGAAAACAACTCCATACGCCTTCCTACCGGCAGTTCCCGTAGGGCAGTTGCAGATGTACGCGTTTTCCCGGTCTTGGCAGACTCCGCCGTTCCTGCACGGCTGGCTGAGACACTCATTGATGTTGGTCTCGCACAGCCGCCCCGTGTAACCTGGGTGGCAAAGGCAGCTGAAGGAGGCCAGGCCGTCCACGCAGGAGCCGTAGTGGCACGGGTCTGAGTGGCACTCGTCCATGTCTGTCTCGCAGTGCTGCCCAGTGTAGCCTGACCAGAAGGATGGATTTTAACACAGTGGTACCTCAATAGATCAGTTCAATATGTTCCACTATCGTGAGCGCTGGCTAGCTAGCTAGCTATATGGACGGACGGATGGACCGACATACAGCTAGCTCAATACTCTCAAGACACTATACCTTCTGTGCACTCGCACGTGTACTTGTTGGGCCCGTCTGTACACTTGGCGCCATTGTCGCACGGTGTGCTGGCACACTCGTCGATGTCAATCTGGCAAAGGTGCCCGGTGAAGCCTGGAGCAACAACAAGAGGTTGTGTGGGTGTGAAGGAATGCGAATGTGGAATACAGTGGTGGGCAAAGCATGAGCAGTGGGCCCAGGCAGCCCCTGTCATAGTTTTAATTCCACCCCGTGCCACATCCCTCAAAATTGGCTTGTTGAAATGAAATAATTAATGCTCTTTTTTTTTTCCATCTAATGAAATATTTTTTCAGTGTAAACAATGAAATAAATGATGACATTAAAGTGTGGCAGAGAATGGAATTACACCTAATATGAACGGGAAGCAGAATGAAATTAAGTTAAAAACTGTCCCAAAAAAATATACAAACTTCAAAATAGCTGGATCACAAACATGGACCCTGTGACAGAGGGGGATTTCTGTTTTGTGATTAAGGAGTAAGGAATGAGTGATTTCAAACACAGCCCGCGTCCTTGGTGAACGTCCTACCGGCGCTTGAAAACACTCAAGATGTAAATAGAATGAGGAGGAAACGAGTGTGTATCAAGAGAGCCGCGTAGACTGAGGGAATGACACGATTCAATGGCTCTCAGCAGGGGTTTCCATGGCTATGGCGTGTACAGAAATGAAAAGAGGGGTCCCGCATCTCGGGCCTGAGGGGGAATTTACATTTCAAGCACGGCGCATCCCCTTTTTAAGCCTCCCTTCCTGCTTCTGCAATAACGGTCCATGCATGCTCCCGCCAAAACACTTTCACTGCCACCACTACCTCACGTAACCCTGGTACTAAGCCTCGGTGTGTTGGCGCTTTATCACATCTAACGCTTTCTTTCCCTTTTTTATTCAACTGGAGAAATTCTGCCCCCCCCCCCCCCCCCCCCCCCCCCCCCCCCCCCCTCCCCCCTTCTC
>CAAKHF010011167.1:84020-94173 GCA_901007745.1 Hippocampus kuda
GTTCATAACATCACTTGTGAGCGAGCTTCAAAAACGCTGACGTTTGAGTGAAGTGGAAAGAAGAGGAGGGCCACAATAGCCGATGTACTCTTAACAGCACAGACAGTCAAACACACAAATACAAAATGAAAATACTCCTCAGGAGCGTGGAAGTCTCTTGAACACTGAACTGAGTATTTTTTTTTTCCCCGCTTTTCATTCCGCAATATACTGTAGATTTCTTTGATTAGAAAAAAAAAAATCTGAAAAAACAATGACTTGATGACAAAGTATCTCTTGTCATGTTTTGTCTCGCATGAGGCAAATTGGTTTCCTTCTTTCCTTTTTGACTTTTTTTCCCCCACTTGTGTTGCCCGTTTCGTTCTTACTGGGTATCTGCAACCAGGCTCGAAAGACAAAAACATTTAAAACAAATAAACGCAGCAGGGTGAGACAAAAGACAGTCAACGGCTCTTTTTATGGAATCAAAAAGAGCGAGCGGCAGCTGCTTCAACAAGAAGAATCTCAGCAGCAGGTAAAACTGTGCCGCAGGAAAGGTAAATAAAGACGACGTGAAAAGGTGGAGCGCAAATCAGAACCTGAGCAAATATCAGGTGTTGTGCGAGCTATCGACTAACCGGGGCGGGATTAGCACGTCTGTAAAGCCGATACTATGATCATATTCCTTGATTATTGTTCTTTGCTCATCAGTAGTCGCCGCCGTAGTCCTTGGCAACACCTCGGCAGCACTTAGGAGGACCCGGGTCGCCGGCGCCAGCTCTGTAGCAGATGTTGTGCTGACATTTGAGCCAACACTAAAAGGGGTTTCCCCCGTCAGTGTCGGCCCAATGCCATCCGGGGCACACAATATACTGATGATAGGCTACATGTGCACTGTACACTCAGAAAGCAGTGGTCCTCAACCCCTGGGCCGCGGACTGGTATCGCTCCGTGGGTCATCTGGTACCGGGCCGCACAGAAAGATTAAATAACTTACATTATTTCTGTTTGATTCATTTCGGAACGTGAAAGATGTTTTATTTTGAAAAATTCTCTGTTACATCCATCAACAATATGTTCATATTGTTAGGTGACCGCCAAAATGAAATCCAGGAGACAGCAAAATGAGTAAAAAGCAAATGTCTATGGAAAGTTTTTTTTTATGAAGGGGAAAAGGCCCAGCCAGGAGACAGAAGAGAAGCCTACGACTTTCAAGAAAAAGGCTACATTTAATCAACACTATCGAGATTTCCTACTTAAAATCCGGATTTATCTCAACGGGAGATTCCCACGCACAAAGCCCACTCTGCTTAATATGCGGCGAGAGTGAGTCATATTTTTCATGCACTTTGTATTTGCGGTGTATCTTATTTTGAAGGCATGTTTAAACGTTACCATAGCGAACAGAGAGCGTTGCGTGTCATGATTCGTGTTTATTATTATGGATTGAAAATACCGTTTTCATGCAGGTCATATTATATTATTTTGTTGTATTTATGTGACCTTAAAGGCCAGTCCCTGAAAATATTGTCTGACATTAGACGGGTCTGTGGGGCAAAAGAGGTTGGGGACCAGTGTCATAAAGGACAGTGACGGGCACCCAGATTTGGCAGCTGGACTAGCCTGATGCTTCATGTGCACCCCTTTTTAAGGAGCTTAGGCGGATGGCATTTATACAATTATTGAGCCATGTCAATCCCTGTGGGAGGCGTTATTGGTGTCAGGTTCTGGATTGACATCATTCGGAATATTTTAGGATAATAGCCATTTGGGACACTTCATGAAAAGGATAATAAAACATGCTCATGCTGATGTCAACGTCAGCGAGTTTGTGTCTGAAGCAAAATCTCAAGTCATCACATCTTCAGTCACTCCAACATGCAGACAGGTGGTCCGACGGGGAGTGGAAAAACCGAACCCGCTGTCACTCCTCCCAGTGAAGCTGTCGGGGATCATGGAGAACTTATATCACTCATCCCCCTTGTTGAGGCTCCAGCCAACCCAATCAGCCCACTCTACATCAAAAACCCGCCGAAGGGAAACAGACATGGCGGCAGCCATGTAAAAAAAAAAAAAGCTGTATTGTTTCCCCATTGTGTGATCATATGATGAGATGTGGCACCTTTTACTCCCTCGAGTCACTTTGAGACCATTTCCTGACTCTCAATGGAGGTGTGTGTGC
Organism: Hippocampus kuda; assembly: GCA_901007745.1. NCBI lineage: Eukaryota > Metazoa > Chordata > Actinopteri > Syngnathiformes > Syngnathidae > Hippocampus > Hippocampus kuda. Next base: position 86,182 of record CAAKHF010011167.1, read on the forward strand.
CAATATGGGAGTCGAGGGGAGGGATTCTAGAGAGACTCATCTGACCAAGGCAAACAGAGATGCCATTGAAGAGACAGAGACGGCAGAACTGGAAAGACAAGGGCTCACTTTCATTGAAGCGATGCTATATTGAAGCATTCACTGCACATACCAGCACGGACGGAAATTTATGGCCCCGGTTGTTATCGGCGAACATCACCCTGACATGGGGACGCACACATGAAAAGCCCCTTTTAACTTGTCAGTGTTGTGCCATGAAAAGTAAAACCGATTCAGCAGACATCATGCATCACACATCCAAAGAATAAATGCAATCAGGTGAGGGAAAATGCCAGGTGTTGCATTCTGCAAAAAAAGGTTCTAAAAGATTTTATGTTAAGGGACTCCTGATACAGAGGAAAGATTTTTCCAATGAAACGCTTGTAATCTTTATGCCTCTTAAACACATGTTTGCACAAAATGCCACTGGGATGAAAATGTTGCCTATTTTGGGGGGGGGGGGGAGTTGTAATTTTGAGAACAAATACATTTGAAACGTGATCTTGACAAGAACAAAGATGTACTGTCGGCATTTTGGATTGGTCTGTTCAGCTGTTTCAATGAGCGGCATAAAGCACGTCAGCAACTGTGGCTCTCCTTGCCCACATGCAAGGGCATTACAGTACCTTTTACTTATTCACTGCCGTGGATGTTTTTATGTGATGGAATCCAGCGGTTTACTGCCACCCAAGGAGAGATTTGTCAAGTAACTTTATCAGCTTGTCAGTGAAATTCAGGTTTGTATGCCACTGTAATTACTAACAGTCCTCTCGATAAAAGCGTCGCATCGCTTTGGATGTTGATATGAGCACAGCTTTTGAGTGGAAGATAAAGTCGGTCGGGTTGAGGGCACCTTCTTTGAAAACGGCTGTCAGTTAATGATTTATCGTACAATTTCTTTTTGGTGCCCCCCCCCTAAAAATCCAAATGAAAATCTGGTTACATACTGTAGTAAACACACTACCCCTAATCTTTGTGAGCTGGGAAAAATCATTTTGAAATGGCAAACCTGGAGTGAGGGCCTCATGTGCCATCTCCATGTTTAATTGGAGAAGTCTGAGAAGGGGGGGGGGACACCGCAGCGGCACAATGATGGCTTTGTGGCCCCAAAAGAGAAGATAGGGAAGGCAGCGAGGGGCGGGTGGTGTGGCAGGGTAGCCTGGGGACTAAATGGGGTGAATAACACAATAAGACCAAATTAAGCTGTGCCAAAGATGCTGCCTGGTTCTGGCTGTACAGGAATTGGGAGTTTGGTCATGTGACGCTCGCAAACTGAGGCGTGATTGGTCCTGACCTGAGTCCTGTGCAACTGTGATTTTTTTTGGGGTCATTTTCAGTGGACAGCAAGTGGCAAAAAAAAAAAGGTGAATTTTCTGTCTGAACTCATATTCCAATATGAATCAGAATACCTTGCTTAAACTAGCAAGGTCGCAAAGAACATATCTTTAGAAAGAAAATGCGTTATATCTTGTTCAAGTCATTTCTTATGGAAAGATTTAACCTGATGCGCAAAAAAAAAAAAAAATGTGCACGGTGTGGTAAAATGATCACTGATGATTAATTTAGGTTGATAAAACTCAAAATATTGAACATTAATTATCTAAAAAAAATGCTGATTTCATCATATTTGTTGATGAGATTTGTTCTGTCCTGCAAGGGCCAGCATCTGTGAACAGTCATGCAGGGGCCACTGTTCATGCAGAACCCCGATTGGGCAATTTACTGGACTCCAAATCACATTTGTACCTTTTCTAAGGCCCAAACCATTTTGAATTTTACACTGAAGACGGAGTTTTAGAACGTCTTGGAAAGCTTTCCCAAAAGCTCAGTTTTTAAGGACAAAAAAAATGTATGTGAATGAAGTGATTGAAAGACAATCACATCACATTTTGGAAAGATCCCTCAATGTGAAGGCACTTCACTCCAGACAAAGTGCATAACTTTGGAAAACCCTCTGCCATCTGTCCAGTGGGAGTATGAGTGACTAAAGGCCACTTAGGGACAAAATCCCAAGAGAGAGTGAGAGAGTGACCGAGAGAGAGAGAGAGAGAGAGAGAGAGAGAGAGAGAGAGAGAAAGAGAGAGAGAAAGGAGGGAGAGGGGTTATAGGGGTCTGTGTCTGGAAGTACAGAGTCTGATGGTCTGGCCTCTTTGGGAAGCCTCACCCAGATTAGTCACACAGAATTAATCGCTGCCGAGAACAATGGCCGCCAGGCTTCTGGAGACCTCTGCTGTCGCTCAGAGAAAGAAAAGCAAAAACAAGATTCAGGGCCGCCACAGAACAGGCTCACTCGCGCGTGGACCCTCCATCGAGCGGAGATGACTCAACTCAGACACGCGATCCCCATTTCTTACACCTTGACATTTTGAACTCACTTGCACTGTTCGATGCCATCTGGAGTGACCTCACACATCCCCTGGTTCGAACAGGACTCGGCGGGCATGGAGCATCGCAGGCCTGCCAAGGAAAAGTTTTCAGTCATAACAATAATACACCTGCACTACTTCTGAAAGGACAATTTAAACAAAGTGTGAAAAGTGTAGAAAAAAAAGTCTTCATTCTTATGACATGACTACGTCAGAATCTAAAATAAAAAGGGAAATAAATCTGTTTTCAAAATGTAAAAATTCAGAAATGTTTGCAAAAAGGTATTAAAAAGTGCAAAGTTTTTGATCTGGCAAAGAAACTTTTTTAGACTTAATTCTCACAATGTTTTCATATTTAAAAAATACATTGTCTTTTTTAATATAAAAAGGTGTTAAAACCACAAAGAAAATCTGCCAAAATATATTTCAAAATATATTTTAAAATTTGAATTTTTAAAAAAAAATCTACTTTTTTGATGAAGAGGACCTTCAAGATTATTACTTCAATTTCATTACATTACAACTGTTGAAAAAAAAAGACATTTGTCGCTGTATCACTATGGCTTTGTTTTTTTTCCCCCTTAAAATAGGCAACAATTCAATTATGAGGTGGGTCCTTGTAAAAATGTCCAAAATCTTACCCCACCTGTCCCTTCAGTCACAACTTGACGAATAAATTGTGTATATCAGTGTTTATAGTCACATCAGTAATTGGGTATATTGGAAAACTTAACAGCAGGTGCTTAAAGATCCCCAAACGTACTGCATTATTTTTAATGAGTTCATGTCCAAGGGAAGAAGCATCCATATTTCTTCTCAGAATGAATTTGTAGCCTCGAGTTGAAAAAGTTTAGCCAACTCTGACTTGAGTCATGAAACCTACTGTTAAGTGTTCAAAAATAAAGTCCAACAGGTTGTCCTCTGAAAAATACGACATTAAAATAACCACACACAGTAAATAAATGGTAACTGTTTGCTAAGTGCTAGGCTGACTCACCTCCGGTTAGTCCAATCAGGCACAACAATAAAGCTACTTTCGCCAAGAAAATAGGCATTCCTTCTGGTTCATAAAGTGCTTACACATAAAGTCCACATGGGTTGTTCATAGATCCGAATGTCCGCTTGTCTGCGACTGGTGAGAAGGAAGTCAAAAAGTTGGAGTAGATCCACGGTGAAAGTTTAAACGCCGTTGTCAACGTACGATGTTGTCGCCACACTTTGTCGGCTGGAAATGACCCCGACTCGCCGCTTCACATCTGGGGAGGCGAGGCGAGGAGGAGGGCCCTCGGTCGGCGCGGTCCCACGGTGCCCCCCCCCCCCATCTCCCTTTTCCCTCCAAACAAACACACACACTTGATCAAGAGATAGCGTGGAGATGGAGCGGAAAAAAAGTTTGTTTCACACCACACTTTTCTTCCTTGTCCCGCGGAAAGTGTTCCAGCAATAAGTCTGTATGTGTGTGTGTGTGTGTGTGGGGGGGGGGGGGTGTCAGAAAAACGTCCAGACTAGATACACGTTAAAATGAATTATTAATAAGCTTTCTAATGACACTCAAATCACTTTGATAGGTTCTAAAATTACTTTGGACTTTTGTAATTGAGGGGCATTTGCCATAAAAACAAAATAAAAGCTGTCCAAAATGCATCAGGGTTTGGACAAAATGGCCGCCGCAAATTAGGAAAAAAATGATTATTACAAAAATGATATATAACTTATTTGACAATGTATTCATGCTAATATACATTTGAACTATATTTCTATTCATAATAAAAATTTAGAGGTGGATATAGTGCTTCTATTTTTTAAAAAAATAGGTTGACTGAACTCCCATGAATCAGTCAATAAATCGCATTCAGATGTGGAGAAAAAGACGCAGTTCACATTTCAGCTTGGATTAATCACAACACGGTTGGAGTACTTTTGTAAGTATCTCACTGTGAAATAAATACCAAAACAAAACAAACTTTCCAAAATACCATCATCACCAGCAACAACATTGTGGCGTCAACAGATAAAAGCTTGGGAAATTCTATTATCAGTTAGGATCTTCCTCCACACAGATAAACTAACGCTGATGCAGCAAGGTAAGGTTTTCGAGTTGAGTCAGCACAGAGCCGCTGCAGGTTCCGACCAAGTGCTGTGTGAACCCAGTCTGAAATGCCTCCTAAAGGTTTCAGTTAGCTGTCTTCAGGGGAGTTACGTCTTTTGACTGAAAATAAAAAAAAAGGTTCAGCCTGAAAATACTTCTCCTGCACACTTTAATCACAAAGAAACTTACTGAAACACATTTTAAAAACATAAATCAATATCATAGAATAATTTGCATGCAGGAAAATAATAGTTATTGCAGCGTGGTGATGCAGTGGTTAGCGCGTCGACCTCACACTGCAGAGGTACTGGGTTCAATTCCAGCTCCGGCCTCCCTGTGTGGAGTTTGCATGCTCTCTCCGGGCCCGCGTGGGTTTTCTCCGGGTACTCCGCGACCCTTGTGAGGAAAAGCGGATCGGAAAATGGATGGATAATCGTTTGTACTGTTTTTAATTTTCCTATTCAGGCATAGATTTGTTTTCTTGCTTCAGCCATCTTTCGGCCATTAAATGAAAGGCAAGCAAAACCAACTTTTCCCAAGTGGTTATTAAAGACTGTTAAACTGCCTCTTTTATCACTTTCAGCTGCCCCTGTGTTGTTGTATAAACCGCAGAGTGACACACGACTAGCTGGCGGGTAAAACTGCTGCAGGAGGACAAAATAGAAAGTAGACGTTGGGAGAGCCCGAGGGCAGGAAAACTACAGTAAAGGCAACAAACATCGGTTTGTAAATATGGCGTGCACAACCTGTAAACTAATTCCAGGCACATTAAAACGCCAATTTAATCAGCTCATATGAGTATTGTCATGGAAATGTATATTAACTAAGCCCATAATCTGCTTTTGATTTGATCCCAGTCATTCAGTTAATTTGTGTATTTTAATGCATAACCTCATTTAGTGTTTCAAATTGGTTCCCAAGGGAATGCACAGACAACAATGGACGACGGATCCTCAAAATTTTAAGCAAAACTTCACGGCAATTACAAATGCAAAAAAGTCGACGCACAATCGTTGTAACAGTTACGACGTGCATATTTTCTCTTTGGAAAGCACAACATCAATAGCGACGTTTGCACACGTGCTAGTTGTGTTGTTTTGTTTTTTTCATGCTGTATGATATAATCGTTGATGTGACGGTGTTTGTGACGAGTTCACAAGTTTGACATACTGCCCCAAAAAAAAATTCACCGATCATGATAGTCAGAGGCTGCACTGTATTTGTTGATTACGGAGATGTGAGGCTGGAGTTCTACTTCCTGTCCTCTTTTTTTTTTTTTTTTGACCGAGTTTTTCTATTTTATCCCATCTTTTTTAAGTGTCTGTACTCCATCAGTACTACATAAGTACCACCTCTAGATATTGATCCCTGAGGACAATAATCCTCTTGTAAGTCTTCAGACATGAGAAGACATCTTTTTTTTCTTTCTTTTTTTCACATAACTACTCCATTGTGCTCATTGGCCATTGTGAACGAGGCCCACAACGTGTTTACGCTTTGGCATTGTGAGGCGGCGGGTAAACAGGATTTGTCTTGATTTCCTCCTGACTGTGCGAACCCGGGTGCCTTGGGGGGGGGGGGCTGTGCCCACGACTGGCACAGCGCAGATGGAGCAAACCTGTTCTACTTTCTCAGCTTTACAAGCACAAGACAGCTGCGTGGGGATTTGTTTGGGGCAAAAGCAGCAAAGCACAGTCTGTTCACGCCAATACAGTGGCCGTCATTATTTCATAAGCAACGCATGACTGGATATCAGTCCAGATTAAGGATATGATTGATTTCATCCAGCTGGTTTGAATGTTACGCTGTCTATGTTTAACAACGGCTTTGTCGCAAATGAGCAAAACTTCTCTTCTCAAACTGCGGTTCGTTTGGGCAATGAAATTTAAGATGTACAAGGTGGTGTCAGTTGTTGTATTTGCTCACAACTTTCATAAGTCTCAAGGACTTCTGGATCACCGTTTCTTTTTTTCTTCTTCTTTTTATGCGGGGGCGCTACGGTTAAGTTGCATTGAAGCAAATGTTTTGTCAATTTGACAGGAATTTTGTCGATTCAACTGCCACATTGCCCTCCAGTCACACCTTGGGGCAAAGAATTTTGGAAAGATGCTGAAAAAAAACATCACTTTGCATAAAGATCTTCTCGTGAGGGATTGTGTGTGTGTGTGTGTGGGGGGGCGCACTGCAGTAGCAGCTGTGTTTGTGCAACATGTCCAGACATGTATGTAAAGCCTGTGACACACATAAAAACTTTTCACATCTAAAGCAAGTTATGCCCATTTTGAACATCTTGACAAGTTTCTAAAATGTGCCCGAGTATATTGAACCGGTTTATTAGTCAAGATTTTTGACCGGATCATTTTTACCAGCAGACTGGGGAGGGGGAAAATCTGTTAACACGCCGACATCACATGATAATCGCTTTTTGGTTTGTTTTTTTTTTCAAAATGTGCGACCCAGCAAATGACAATTTGCAACTGTCATCGTTGAACATGCTCAACATGCACCATTGCTGTTTACGACTATTTTCCGAGCAGATTGGCAAAAAAACAAAAACAAAAAACAATCCCGCAAGACATGATCATAGGACTGTCCCAATTCTACTCCATTACAGTATTTTGCCTGTGCGCTCTCAACCATTCACCTCTTCATTGCTTCAGTTGAGTGATTTCCTGGTAGTCACCTTGGCTTTCTGTCTCTGACTACAAGTTCTCCCTGTTTTTTGTTTGCCTGTCCCCATGGCTGCTTGGTGTTACACAACAAAGATATGGCCAAACGTAAATTATCCATCCATCCATTTTTTGATCCGCTTAATCCTCACAAGGGTCGCGGGGGTTGCTGGAGCCTATCCCAACTGTCTTCGGGCAGTAGGCGGGAGACACCCTGAACCGATTGCCTCTGTACCTCTGCACTGTGATGTCAACACGCTAACCACTGGACCACCAGGCCCCCACAAAATGTAAAATAAAAACATTTTTATCCCCCCCACCCCCGCAAAAAAAATCTCCCAAACCTGATGTGCTATAAAAAAAAAAAAAAAAGTAGCCTAAAGACATTTTTGAAACCAGTGTCAAAAATTTTGGGACACAAAGCCATCTCTGATTGAACTTTGCTGTTGACCAGTGTGACCTCCCCAAACCAGGTCTGCACTGACTCTTGGTCTTGTTCCCGATGATCTGATTAGAAAATGAACAAATGCTCACAAAGTTGAGTCTATGCAGAGCTGTTCATGTCTGCCGTTTTCACACCCTCCCACGACCACAGTCGAGCGAGAGCTGTTTCTAATTATACGTCCTTGTTTACTACTTCAGAGATTCACAGGCTTGTAATGAATTGTGAGGACTGGGGAAAAAGTTGACCTCTGCAGCCTCGCATCCCTTGCGGTACTATTATTAGAGGGGCAACATTTGCAGGGAAACATCCGCAAAGAATAAGACACAAGTCGTATGGTCAGCAGTATGGATTTGAACACCCCCCCCCCCCCCCCCCTTCCCCCCC
>CAAKHF010011170.1:0-15837 GCA_901007745.1 Hippocampus kuda
CTATATTTACATAAATGCAAGAAAGAGGCCTACTTTGTTTTAGAATCATCACCAGTTGAATTTTTGAAGCACATCAGGTTTTCATAGTATACCGGTAATCATCATCATCATCATTTGTGATATAATTACTGTAGTAATATTCATTCATTCATTCATCTTCCGAACCGCTTCATCCTCACTAGGGTCGCGGGGGGTGCTGGAGCCTATCCCAGCTGTCTTCGGGCAGTAGGCGGGGGACACCCTGAACCAGTTGCCAGCCAATCGCAGGGCACACAGAGACGAACAACCATCCGCGCCCACACTCACACCTAAGGACAATTTTGAGTGTTCAATCCGCCTGCCATGCATGTTTTTGGAACGTGGGAGGAAACCGGAGTACCCGGAGAAAACCCACGCGGGCCTGGGGAGAACATGCAAACTCCACACAGGGAGGCCGGAGCTGGAATTGAACCCGGTACCTCTGCACTGTGAGGTCGACGCGCTAACCACTGGACTACCGACCTGCACCTGATGCTACTCGAGTACATGAAATTCCATTGCAGCAGTCTCTTATATTGCGGATATGTGGACAATAAAATATTGTCACAGATGAAGGACACTAAAAAGTACCTTATACATATACAGCAGACCAAACAGTGGAACAGATTACTACAATAGCAGATTGTTTAAATCAAGCATAATGTGTTTCAATGATGCACATGGATATCAGATTGAGAGCTGAAGTTCCCCTTGAGGGACCTGTCAGTGTAATAAATACTAAATAAATGAATTAATAGAATCCAGTGTGTCGTTTTCAGAATCTCCTCTAAAATGTATAAATATACCAAACCAACACACAAAAACTAGACTTCCAGTAACCCCGCCAAAGGAACGAAAAAAATGTATAATCAATGATCCTCCAAAATGTTTGTAATTGCTTATATGAATCATTTGAACCACAAAATAACAACAAGCAATGATCCCTGTTTAATATCCTTTCAAACTCATATTGCATTACCACTGCCCAACAGATGATTTGATTTTGACAAAAAGTCACATGCACTGAAAGTGCAGATGTACAGGACATGCACATTCTGCAAAGACTGTCCATAACTTCCGCTCCAAACCCAGGCTAAAATTAGCTCCTCCCTGACATATCAAGCTTTTCTCCGAGTCGAGATGTACACCTTCAACACGCTTCCATGAAACCAACTGCAATACGACTTAGCCGCTGAGATAGGGCTTGGGCAAAGTCTCGTGGGATCAAATGAGCAAATGTCAATATATATATATATATATATATATATATATATATATATATATATATATATATATATATATATATATATATATATATATATATATATATATATATATATATTTTTTTTTAAAGTAATTTTACTACATTTTATGGTGGTGTGAATGGAAAGAGACAATTTCAAAAGAAATACAAGTGGGGGGAAAAAAAAGACACTGAAAGGGTACGAAGGGTCACATGTCAACCTGTGTCAACATCTGGATGTGGCTCTTATCTCATGAAATGGTTTCTGCTTTTCTCCACAATGGTATTGATAATAGGCAACTTGTCCAAGAGCATATTATCTAGGCATGCTGGCAGAGAGCAGCTGTAAAAGCAGGCTGCGCTGCACTGGACCTGAGCAATCCGAACAGTAGGAGAGAATGGTCTGCCTTATCAATGCCACTGGGGGGGCCTTGTCATAACAATTGCTGTGTGTGTACATCTCTCTTAACTACACACCTTCAAGTGTCCAGCGGCATTCTGAGCGGAATGCTCGGGGACGTGCGGCTCCACAGCCGTCTCCTAAACAAACAACATCTGCGACTTGATGGACTTTAGCAAAAAGAACCAACACTGATGACATTAAAACCTTGCAGGTGGTCACGTGAGAATGTTTGTTCAAGCAGGGATCTGAAAGCAAATATCTACTAGATGGTGCAAAGACTGGTGGCCTTTATGAGTTGGTCGTGTCAAACAGCCATCGTGTCTTATATATCATCTGTGATGTAAAGTCCTCGCAAATCTCCCAGGGAAAAGCTGGCAGAGTGGTAATTACCGCTTGAGCAAATAGTTTGGACATAGATTAGGCTACTGTTCGTCAGGGCGATGTTTTCTTTCTTCCCTCATCTATGAAGCTGTCAGCATCAGGGTCAGGGCATGAATCGAAAAATGGGGAACCGTTGCTGTGTTACACAATCGCAAAGGGGAGGAAGAAAAAGTTCACAACGGACTAGTTAATAAAAGGAATCCTGCTTGGTGGAAGACGGACTGAGGGAAGCCTAGTTTCAGCGATTGCTTGTCAGCTGTAAGATGAAAAAAGTCAACTTTGACAAACGCCCGTCCCAGGCAAGGGAATGCACCAAACATTTTCATTATAATATCACTGCTATATGTATACGTTTTGTGATAAAGAGCCATTGTGTCCATTGCGGTTGCCTTTTTATTAATCTTATTTAAATGTGTTTGACAAACAAGGATCATTTAAATTTGGAAAAATATAAATGAGAGAATTATCGGCCAGGCCGATTATCTGTGCATTGTCATTCCGACAAATATTGTCATCCCACTTGTTTTTCTTTTTTAATTTGATGGCCGATAAGAGATCTAAATTTTTTTAAACTAGGTTAACTTCAGCGAATTATTTATTTCGCGGAACTCTGCACTTTTTGTTTTTGTTTGAAATTAAAACAAAGAAAAGTGAAAGTTTACCATTTCAGTTATTTTGAGTAGAACTGTAGAAAACTTTAGGGGACTATTTACATGAACCCTGGTGAACCCAAGGGGTCAAATTTGGCCTCTATAAATTCTGCTCCTCAAATGCTACCCTTAAGGGGTCAAATTTGGCCCAAATCCTAAATGAGGATTAAAGTATTGAATATTTGAATTAACATATATTTTGGTGTTCAGTGAACATATAGCAGTCATTTCATGTATAATTCATCATTTTCCAAAAAAGAAAAGGGTTCTTGGGTTCTCCAGGGTTCAGTTCTCATTTAACCATTCACTGAATGCTTGCACATTGTGTTACATTTTTAAATGAAAAACATCGGTTGTCCAAAATGAAAAAAAAATAAAAAATGAAAACTTTAAAATGTTGGCAATCTGAAAAGTTGTCTCATAAACACGTATGCTTAAAGGCATTTCAACAAAGGTAAGAGTTGGAGTTTGTATGGATGTATTTATTTATTTATTCATACCAATATTTTTCCTTTTACTGCAAATTAATCTCGGCTCCAGCTATCAGTTATCGGCCTCCTTGACTATTCGTAATCGGAATCAGCCCTATAAAAAAATAAATAAACTATCGGTCCAGCTATCAGAAAAATTACACTTGTTTCTCAAATGAATAAGCACGAATATAACAGATTTGTAGCAACGGTGCACACGATTTATGGCTTGCAGGTAAGTGTAAACCTCAAAATGTGTTTACGACATGGTGCAAATGTGCATGTCATGTTGATCGCTTCAAGGTTGTTTATTGTTTGTTGGCCGGCTCATCATCTGGAGGTCGTGCGTCCAGCCGCTGGTCTACTGCACATGAGGGGCTAACAATTTACAACGTTGAAACTTCTCCAAAATATAGCCACACACGAGGTAAGCGAAAACATCAAACTCCCACAAAGGAGGCCGACGTTTTGCCATCCAGCTTGCCCTTGAGAAATGCACCGGTTTCTTGCATTTGAACTTGTTTCCGACTTGCCAAGAAACGCGACAAATGCACAGCCTTTACATCAGCCAACAACACGCCTTTGTTTGCATGGGCCGTCGCTACAGAACGGTGGATGATGATGTCATGATGACGCGGTGCCCAGGCCCAATTCAACACGCCTTTCCCAAGGTAAATAGCAGGAAAGGGTCATAACTCATCTGCACACTGAGCACAAATGGTGTTTCCTCTGTAACCCGGCCAACTTCCCCCTTTAGTGTATTTGACCATATGTCCACATGCATCCATCCACACACACTTTGCTCAGATAAACGCAAAGCAAACATATACATCTTTTTGTGTCACTAAGCCAGTACTCCCAAGTGTTGGTTACAAACGACAGCTTTTACGAGCAAAGTCTCCAGATGAATAAGGGGGTTGACCCAAAAGAAAACAGGTCCACAATCAGGCCATGTTGTTAAAGTGCGTGTGGTGTTTGCACAAACTCCACAGAGCACGCTGAATATGCAGGCATACCGTTGGTTTCGACTAACGACAGTTATATGCAACTCTCAAGCGAGAGCCATCTGATTATGAGCATGAGAATTCGTAGGTTCCAAAACCAAATCAGACACCATCTAGCTCGTTCAATATCTGCCAGTGGAATCAAACCGAGTGCGAGTCATCTTGCTGATTCAGCAACTTTCGCTCTTTTTTTTTTCTCCCCTCGCACTGACTGCGCTCTCATGACTTTACAGAGAAAAGAGGATTTCAAAGAGAAACTGGCGATAAGCATCCGCAAACATAAAAATTTCCTAACATGTCAACTCTATCTTACACTTCATCGGAATGAGTAATACATGTTATTAAATTTAATTTAATTAATCAATGACAATGCTTGTTAAGAGGTGCAAAGAAGGAGATAGGCGAGGCGAGGGAGAAGGAGGAGAAAGATATGGTTTGAATGAATGTGAAAAGACCGAGGGAGGAAAGAAGCGCATTCACACCTATCATCTAATTATACAACAACATTAATCCCATTACGACTGGAACTGATTGCCAGGGTCCAGACCGTGGCTGCTCCTACCGAGGCCTGTTGTTATTGCGGTGGAGCTTCGGCTCCCGCCTGCTCTGGCCAGATAACAACTTTAATCATGCTTGGCAATCTCTATCTGCACCGGCGATCAGGCCCTGCGGCTTATCGCAAGTTCACATCAAGCTAAAAGCAGAACAAAGAAGGAAAAACAAGGCAACGCCACCAAGGCACAATGAGTGCGTCTGTGTGTGTGTGTGTGTGTGTGTGTGTGTGTGTGTGTGTGTGTGTGTGTGTGTGTGTGTGTGTGTGTGTGTGTGTGTGTGCGTCCCAGTTGATTATCAGCTTGCATGGCCATGAGGACAAAACAAAGGCAGCAATGTACAAAGTGCATGTGCATCGGAGCCTTAAGTGGGATGCTTGCCAACTGGTGGCAGCAAGCCGTATTCCGAGTTTGATTAACTAGACTTATGAAAATATACAACGATGTGGACAAAACCGGGGCTTTTTTTTTTTAAACAATCGTAGATTCAAATTCAGATCTGCGAGGCAGATGTACGAACCACTGAGCTATTTCACTCAAGAGGTTGATTGTTTGGCAGTTTTAATCACTCAGCAAAGGCTGGTGAGTTAAAGACAGGCAACAGGTGTTATTTCTCTATCGGGGAAAACTGGTACATAATGTCCAAATCAGTCGAACAGATTATGAAATGTCAGGAGAGGCTCCTGTTGGGATAAAAACTCAATGATTAACCGACAGATGGACTTTGCCAAAAGGATGTGGGTGCAAGCGTCCAAGTGATAACTCACCGAGTCGTCGTTGGGGGTAGAGGTGGGGGAGGGGGGGCGGCAATGACATACGCGAGAAGCTTTTAGCAGAAACAAGCAAATACACTTTGTCCATTTTCACCCCAGCGATGACACACGACGCACATTGACATTACAGTTCAGGAGGCACATGAGCAAATGGGTGCCATTCCTCACAAGGGTGTCACATTATTATGTAAGCAACTTTATGCTCCTATGGCACTTCATTAGGTCGGCTAGCACAATTGAATGAGATCAATGCAACAATAATGTATGTTAGATAATATTGTAGATCTTATTTGTATTTTTTTTTTTTTTTACCAGTATGTAGTCTTTTCGGAGGGCTCAAAATACATTTTGCACATTGCTCATTATTTTCATTTGCACATTATTCTTGTCTGTCGGTGTGCGCCGATTGTTCGGCCACCGAACATGATCAGACAATTTTCACGGAAAGTACGTGATCCGTGATCGCCGAACACAGCCTTTTATAGCCGATCGATCACCCTAAGTGGCCTATTGTTCTTTACCAACACACACTGTCACTATTTACAACAGCTGCAAACAATGAACAATGGTCTCATCTTTTATGACAGAGAAATCTACACCATCAGTTTGTTCCTTTTAAATTACATGACGCAGTCGCTAACGGCCACGTAATTTTTTCTACAGACAACTTCATATTCACGAGCAATGCTCAACGCATTGCGGATTGAAACGAGGAATTGACATGGATGCTGTTGTGGGTTATAAATGACAGTTAAAATCCATGCATCCATCCATCTGTAGTAATCTCAAAAATCACTCTTGTACTTTTTTATTTATTGGCATATTTACTGTGCAGCATAGCGCACATCAGATTGTTATACTTAATTATAAATTTCCTTCTTGTAGTTCAGCTGGATTGGCATTAGGAATATTGTATGCCACCCCTCTGGACCCAAAGTAAATTGCACACTGATTTGCCCTTTGGTGTATGAGAGAATTGTCATTCCTTTTTTTTAATTTGTTTTCATTCTAAGTGCAAGATAAGGCTCCATGTAAATGTTATTAGTGATGATCTTTGTGTTGAATACGAATAGGACATTTGCAAATGGCTACTTTTTCCTGGGGAAAATAATGATACACATTCCCCTATTTTCTGACATGTTTCTGGCCAAAACAGTAATGGTAACATAATTTGTTTGAGCTTTTTCTGCACTGTCAATTTGAAGCAACATCCACTTTTTGAATAATAAAGCGATAGAAGTATCCCATTTTTTAATTAGACTATTATTTTTTAAAAAATTAACAGATCAATTCATTATTTAACAAAAGTCACTAGTTGCAGCTCTAAAATATAAATTTTACACCTATCCATGTGATCTGTATCAGTACATCACAATCATGGATAATCAATAGCATAAAACCTTGATCGGAATGCCCCTCCTCTGGGGCGGAGCTACATTTTTAATATTTGTTGTATTAATATTTAACTGGCTAATCTTCCTTTTAGTATTCAAGTAATCAAAATACTACTGCTTTTTATCTTGTGTCACATTTCTCCGTGATGCAAATACTGAAGCAATCAAAATGATTTTGCGATATTAAATGTTGCAATAGGATGCGGAGGGCCCCATGAGTGAGTTTGCATTGGGTCCAATGCCAAACAAATGCAAATTAAAATATATATATTTTTTAAAAAGCCAAATATGCCCCTGCTGCCTGGTATGATGCAAACCACAATAGTGTGCCTTATTGTTCAAAATCAACGAATAGTTCTGTGACAGTGTCAAACAAAAGTAAGCATGATCATGTTTTGCCTTTTGAGTAGATGTACCTCATAATGTGACCAATGAACAAACATTCGCAAAACAATTAAAAGCTGGAACGAACAAGTTTGTCAAGTTTTTTTTTTTTAAGGCCACCAAAAACAGGGTAAAAATCAATTTAAAATTTACAAAGTGACCCACCTCGGAGAGCTCTTTCTCCAGCTCCACCGCCCGCTGCACGATGGGCCCCCGCACGGCGTACTCCACCATCTTCACGGTGGGGTTCATGGTGTCGATGGTTAGTACTTTGCCCCGCGGCGGGGCTCCGTTCCCGGCCACGCTCTCCTTGGGCAGCCCGCAACGCGTGGCGCTCAGGCCGGACATGGCTCTGGCGGACACAAGGGGAGAGGTCAGTGAACGCACCGCGGGTACACCACCACAGCCACCGCTAACGGCTAACGCTCCACTCAGTCGGGCAACTTTGCCGGGCGACAGCCTCGCTATCCTCGCCGCTGCCATGTCCTCCTAAGTTTTAGTGAGGTTAACTCGAGAGAAGTTCAACGCTAAGCTGAGCAAGTGCAGCCGCCACCTTGAACGAGAGTCCCTTTGAACTTTGATCAGGGTGCAAGCCCAAATTTCCTCCAAAATGAAATGGTGGTATAAAAAAATGTGCTTCGAGATGTTCCCAAGCATCCAGTTTGCGGGTTTTTTTTCTTTTTGGAAAACGAGTGTGGGGGGTGTTTGGAACGAAGTCTGCACACATGGTAACGCTTTCAAGAAAAGGGTATCCTCCCCCTTTTTTTTTGTTATCCCTCCCCTTCGAGGACCCGATCCAACGCACCAGGCTCGGTTCTGCTTAAGTTTTGCACCGTGACGTGGCCACGCCGTTGCATGCAATTCACAGAGAGACAAAGTGACAGTGACAGCACCAAGGAGGAGCTTTTTTTCTCAAATGCAAAATAAGCAGAGAGGGATGCTCCTCCTATTTTGGACTCACCCCTATTTATTCAGATTGAGCTGCTTTGTTGCAGTTCATGTACAGTACATCCTATACGTTGTTATGGCAAAAAAAAAAGTTATTTTTACAAAATTTGGGTAGAAAAAATGGATTTGAACGGAATAAAATCGGGGAGGGTAACTGACAGTGTTTATGGAGAGTGAACGCAATCCTATTTAAAAAGCAGAAAAAAAATGAGTCCATGAATGATTTCACAACTTGTTACCCCTCAAAATAATATTACATCCGACGTAAATGAAATTGTTTTAATGCATTTATATAGCCCCTTTCAAGGGGACCAGGCATTCTTGATAATAATATATATTTTTATATTAATTGTAACATGTATGTATGTTAAAATAAAATCTTACAAACACTATAACAGAACAAATACAGCTGAGATAACACTTGTGTCTAAAATAAATAAAATGTTAGCATTAACTAATTTATGAATCATTCAGCGTTTCTGTGACCATTCCATATATGTCATATTATGTCACCAAGGACAAACTACAAGAAATCGAACACATCACATTGTTAAATTTCTTTCTTATATTCAAAATGCAGAAAAAATAAAAATTAAAAAATAAAAGACATACTGTAGTTGCATCTTTAACCTAATACTTGTCATTTGGCTTCACGTAGCATATACAGCTCCTGAAGATAGATCTCTCCATCTAATAAACACAGTTAATTGAAAATATCTCTGAGCAATAATGTCTTTGCATCGGAGCCCATTGTTGCAGGCAGCAAGTCAAATGTGGTAGCCATTTTGGTAAGTGGGCCACGAAGTGTAAAAGGGGGTAATAATGGTAGTAAATCAAGTTAGGACTTTTAACCCTTGGGGGAGGTCAGAAATAAGGTCATTAGAAACCAGTAGCAGCAATAATACTGGAGAGAGTTTGTGCGGCAATGGTGTTCAGGGCAAATGTTGGCGCCGTCAGTGGCGTTAGCAGGAAGAGTTGATGCTGCGGCGTCTGCAGCGCGAAACTTTTACACTCATCTGACACCACATAGCACTTCAGTGGCTGGTGGGAGAATCCATTTACAAAGTCCTCTGTGTTTCCTTGGTGGGTGCCCCCCTCCTCCTCCGTGGTGCCCTCCGCTTCCTCCTGCTTGAAATAGCGCGTCATGCAGAAAATGTAGAAACGCTTCAGCAGCTCCCAGCAGCGAGCCTCAGAGGGTGAGGGTGGGTCCCTTTGGGGGTAGGCGCACGAGGGGGCGGGCACGCAGGAAACGGAGCGGTGGTTTTCGCGGTTGATGAGTAGGAGGGCCAGGACGTCAGGCCGTAAGGTGACGGATGAGGGAAGGCAGCGTTCTCCGATGGCGAGGCAGTCTCTCAGAATGTCCACTAGGGGTGACCAGAAGCGGCCCACCAGGGTGGTTTCAGCACCGTGCAGGGAGGGCGTAGGGCCGCACAGCACGCACACGTCAGCCCCGGGGAGCAGCTGGAAGCGAAGGAGACGGTGAGCCACTGTAGGGCTGCCCTGCGGGAGGAACACTGGATAGTCACAAGAGGAGGCGCCGGAATCAGAAAGGGCTCGCATTACAGCTGAGAGCAGGACTATTTCCTGAGGGGCCAGGCGCCACCACATCTCTGTGGCGGCGGCGACCCGCCCATGGATCAGGAGGCAGCCAAACTCGCTGTCGGCGGCTTTGGCGAAGCTCTGCACGGCCTCCTGGACGGGGACTGGCTGTGGGGGCAGCAGACAGTCAGCGCAGTGTGTCAGGTGGCCCAGGATGCCTGGGCGCCGCTCTTCCAGCAGCTCATCGACGAGGCTGAAGCAAGAGCGCAGGTCCCTCTTCAGCCGCTCCAAGTTCTTGGCGTTAACCAGCTCATCCTGGCCCAGCACCATCACCATGCAGTTCCACACATTCTCCAGGAGGCGCTGGAGATGCAGGCGATCCCCTTTGCTGATGTCCACACCCTGGCCTGCCTGCTGGCTCGCATTCACGGCGATGAGCATCATACTGTCCTGGAAAACTCGCCACACCACTCTCCCGCCGCCTTCGGTCTCGCAGCTGGACAACATCACCCCTTGTCCACTTCCAAACATGTGAACGCCATTCAGGGACCCAATAATTGAAAAGGGGAGTTGCCTGGAGGCCCCTCTTGTGAATAGGGGAACCCCACTGCTGGCCGTGAGGCACACAAGCTGTATGGACCCCTCCTGGAACATCATGCTAGGGCAGGACTCTTAACTTCGCCACAAAGAAACAGACGCAACAGTGTGATGGAAAATTCCAATAGAAAAGGAAGAAATACGCCTAATGCTCATACCAATGTTTAACGTTTCAATCTAAATTAAAAAAAAGAAAAACATCGAATTCAAGCAAATAAAATATTTATCCTTTGTCGCTATTTGACGAGCTCTACTTCCTCTGACAACATATCTACAAACAGAGTTTACAAAAGCACCGTCCGTGTTGCCAGTTTTTCGATTTGGTGGTTGTTGTTTGTTTTTGTTTTGTGCGACTTTTACAGCCCTTCGAATGGCCAGCAATAAAGAAAAAGGGGGAAAAAGTCTCATTGGCTTCTGAATTAAAATAACATAAATCGCTTGCAAAATCAGATTTGTGCGATTAGTAATAATATTTTATTTCAAGCTCATATCGCCCGGCACTCCATCATGCTTTGTTTGATTTCATTTTGGGACGTAATGACAATCCTGCAGCTTAAGCATGCTAGCTCGCTACTCGTTGGCAGATGAGCCGTAGCATCGGCTGCTACGAGCATTACACTATTTACATATATCAAATTATGACTACCATGCAGCAAAGGTGAACTTGTTTATTTTTCTCTCCACTAACAGCTTTTAGTTATGGTAAACGAACATCCTGGGTGAAGGGAAACCGGTTACCGTCGTTTCCACAGCAACGCGGTCCCATGATTCATTTCTTCGACCGGCGTCGGGGGAGAGCGTTTCATTGTGGCCGGGTCAAAAGCAGCCTTTTGCGGTACCCTCGTTGTCACGCTGCCGCCTGGAGACGCACGACAGTCGACAGACCGCACTTTGGTTCCTCGCGTAAACGCTCCAGTGTGCGCGCGTTTGTTTTAGCGTGTTCCTCTTTTTTATTTTTTCCCCCCCAAACGGATGGCATCAACGCTCTTCGTCTACTAATTCTTCTTCTAGTGATACTCGTTTGTCTCTTAAGGCGGTTGGCTGATGTGTCAGCGCCATCATATGGCAAGAGTGTGAATCTGGGGTTCAACTGATTTACGAAGAAAATCACAATAGAAAGGAAATTAAAAACACATCAAATCGCTTTTAGAAATGTTCGTTGTCAAAGAAATGTTAGTTGTCAAATATGTTACCCGTTTATGTAAATCGATACAGGAACGGACGGTTGTCTTAAAAAAATAAAAGGCTTGATCCCCTCTGAGCCTCCGCTTATATATATATATATATATATGTGTGTGTGTGTGTGTGTGTGTGTGTGAATGAAGAATATGAAGCAATAGTTACTACTTTTCTGATACTTTTTGGTCCAAATATTAGAAAGATAATGTATTAATCCAGGAATATTTTTAACAGAAATCATGAGTTTGGAGTAACAAAGAATGTTTTTATTCATTAAATACAAAAAAGTCCAGAAGAGTGATGACTAAAATAGAATAGAAAAGGCACAATTAATTAAAAATCCACACTGTGCCATGAAAAATAAAACTGCTTCCTTTCATCGTCTTCTTTTGCTGTGGCTGAAAATAGATGGGTTGTCTTCTCTGACATGGTTCCGATGTATAATACACTCAAGAGAACACCCCCCCCCCCCCCCGGTGGCAGTTTTAATGGCTTGGCATGAGGAGCAGTGTTGAGGTCGACGTTTCCCTGTAGCATCAAAATAAATGCCTGTAAGGGAATCCGGAGCAGAGATTAGATCTGGGATCCAAAAGAAGACAGTGATGTGGGTCAAGGTGCACACTCACCAAATGACCGCGGCGAGTTCACAAGAAAGAGCAGACCTTCTGTGGCCTGAATGGGTTGGTGCTGGATGATACGCCAGTGAGCAAGGGGTCTTGCAAGGCGTTCTGCATGCAGAACTGCTGGAGGTCCGCAGCTGCTTGGGACACCTCGGGAGCAAAAAGACAAATTTAATAGTGTCCTATAGGAAGATAAAAGTAGCTCTTTTTAAACAATGGGGGGGGGGGGGAACTCAGGGCAGATGGTGAACACTTCTTCCAAAAACAATAAGGCTTAAAGCTGCTTATTTCCACTCCGTTGATGTTTACTGTTAAACTACACAAAAACTAAAGTGAATTAATTACACACATTGTGCGTTTGAAACACCCATGTCACTTGAGCTTTGGAAATTCAGCTCACTTAGTGCTAACGCATTATGTTTAATACCATAGAGGGGATAACAATTAGCACCTGTGTTGTGACCTCCCTCACGAAAAGAGGTCTGTATGTACTTTTCCTGCCCCCAAGTGGCCACGGCGCAACACACACTAGAAGGAGCCAGACAGTGATTTTACCATGATGCACAACATTTCAAATTCATTAGTCTAATTATGTTACTACTGTGTATTTTATTAAGTACACAAAAGTGCTACTTTTTTATTAAAAGATATGTCACATAAATGTTTGTTGTATCTTCTGAGAGGCTGGAACACAATGGGATTTGCGGGGTTTTTTTCTTAAGAGGAAAGAGTGATTTGAGCGGTTTTATTTACAAGCACGATAATCGGAAGAATTTATCTCACAAGTCAATCTTTATCTTTGCGTTTATTGCTTAAGATAAAGTGAGTGAATGTACCACTCTTTGGTGACATATGCAGCTTTGACTTCACGCTTCAACCAGATGTCGGTAATGTTGCTGACACTGTAGCCAGAAAGCTCAGAATCTGTTTCTGCGAAATTTTAAGGAAAGCCACATTGCTTCACGAAGCGTCACTCGCCCATTTCCAAGTATATGACACCCAGAAGGCTTTAGCTCAAATTAAATATTGGTTTTGCCATTAAATCGAACTCATAATAATACCTAATACTGTAGTCTGTCAACTGTGCTCAACAAATTCAAATTGTATTTATTTTATTTTTACAACGAATTGGCTTGAGAGTCACTTTTTTTTTTTTGCCAATTCTCCAAGTTTCATTCAGATACCAAAATAATGAATAACAATCATTTTAACCTCGAGTAGAGGTTGTATATTTGACTTCAACGAGAACATGACAAGAGTTAAATCCTAAACTTCCCCTTCTTTGACAAACAACGCCCAAGTCTGCGTGCCGGCTGAGTAATGGCTAACTGTTGAGAGGCTAACGCTAATGCTAGCACAGTGTAGGTAACGGTCAAGACAATCGGCCCGGAAAACAGTCCAATTTGCTCGTTACCTTCACTCTGTTTATGCTCGCCTCGAAGCGCAGCTGCTGTACGACCTTTTTCATGGCTACAAGGTTGTTGGAACTCGACATTGTCGCTGTTATTTTTCGGCTAGTCGCGCGGTGCTGCGAGGCTTCGTTTCTGGCTGGGTTTGGGATGGAGGAGACGAACAACCATTCGATGACAACTTCCCGTTTGGGTTGGGGGCTGCAGTGCGCGTTATGGACGCTCAGGGGCGGCTAGAAACAAGAATGTTGAAGACCGTGAATGGAATTCAAAGATTTGTTTCTAAATACATTCTATATATTTGAAGATGATTGTTGAAAAAAGATGCAAAGACTCAGAAAAATGTAGTGAGTGATTCTTGAGATAATTCACCATTAAAATTGTCCGTATTTTGGGGGCGTGGCGAAGACCAATCAGTGACACTTGGGATTACTGGGATCAGTGTGAAAATGAATGAGACAATTGGTAGTTTTGATGAAAAATCGGTTTTTTTTTCATCCATTCCACTGACAACTCCTCTTCAATTTCCACAAGATTTAACTTTTCTTTCCTGAATCACGTTAACATGTGCTGTGAGAACATGCAATAGTCCATTATTGACCAAATATAACATGGGAGCTCTACAAATTAAAAGGCAGTCGAATCACGACAGGCATTTCAATTACGGTACTAGGGGTTGGGCGTGGGGAAAAAAAAGTACAATGTCTCTATTAACTAAAATTTATATTATTTATTAGTAAACAGCAGATATTACACAAGTAAAATAATTAAATCTCACTGACATTTAAGTGAAACAGGCCTTCAATTTAATGAGTGAAAAAAAATTGTCATAGCAGTACTTGGTAAAATTCTCTGACTTTCTTCTTTCAGCGTTTCATTTTTTTTAAAGTGCTTGCTTATTCATTTGGCGACCGATTGTATACTTGTTCAAAAAATATATATATAAATAAGAGTTTATCAACCATATTGAAAGGAAGGAGGCACGTGGATTGATTGAGTCTTTTAGTTGAGGCTGTTCTCATCATCTCTGAGAGAGAAGATACTTAAGTCTTCACTGTAGACTCCGTTTTTGGCCATGACCCGTGAGTCTCTGTCATCCGTGGTGCTGCAGGTCTCCCGCAAGCGTCCTCGATATGAGCACCCAGAGGAACTGAAACGGTGTCAAGAATTCTTAGTGTGCATGGAAATTAATTTTAATTCCTGCGGGAATCTTCTGGATATTTCTCTTGGCATGAAGCATAATTAGAGTGTAGCTCTGTTGTTGATAAATGACAGTGTACCTGGTGTCTGGAATGAGGCGGAACGTCCGGTCAAGTTTGTTTGAGGATGGTACGGCGGTGCTTTGAGAAGGAGCAGGCTTAGGAGTAGAGAACGATGAATAGTTTGGGGATTTGGAGGAAAGGCTTTTTGCAGAAGACTTCCTTGACTCTGGCTCACTACCTAAAATGTAATAAAATACAAAACATTAAATCATTTTAAACGGTAAGTACATTAAGTACATTTTAAACTAGTAAACAAGGCTATTGATAGGCATTTGCCTGACTTATGTCATCCAGATTCATACAAAAATTTTAAAAAATCACTTGCTTTGGTGTATTATGCATGATGACAAAACACTTACTGATCGATAAGGCACTATAACCGTCAGCCGAGGAGCATCTACTACGGTTGGCAAAGGGCGTCATGTTTAAAAACTGACTCTTCAGCCATGATGCACGATCCTCCTCAAAAGCCTTTTTCTGCAGGAGGGATGCAACGACAATTAAAATCTGGACCATACATTTGCAATATGTCTTCAGTAAAAACAATGAAAGTGAAGCATTTGGCTTACTTCTCGACCGAGGCGGATGGCGGCCTCGGTAAAGTACTTTCTCTCCCTCTCAAAGTTCCTTTTCTGTTCCTCAAAGAGCCTCCACTCTTCCTTGAGCCGCTCCTTCTCTTCCAGGGTGTAGCAGTCACGAAGGAACTCGGCCGTCTCGTCGTCGAATGATGCGTGCGGTTGTTGCTGCTAAACACCCAGAGACACACGCGAACACGATTGACAGCATCTGTGTTTCTACTGCTTACAATCTTTTATAACAAGACTGACCTGGAGGAGTTGCTGCTGCGTGTGAATGAACTCCTTGCACTGCTGCACTTCGCGCCTCATCCTCTCCATCTCGTCCTCGTGGGTTTCCCTCGGGATCAACTCCTGACTCGATTCCACGTGATTTTGAACTTGGAGGGGGTAAAAAAAAAAAAAAAAAAAAAAAAAAAAAAAAAAGATGAATTAAT
>CAAKHF010011172.1:0-15125 GCA_901007745.1 Hippocampus kuda
CGTGCATACTTTCATCAGGGGAAGGTCGAGATAGCAGATGTTGTTTTGGTAGCAGGCTGCCCAAGAATTTAAGACAGCCTTGAGTCCGTGGCTTATGTCTCTTTAGTGGCGTCGATCAGCCAAATCCGTGATTTCAGTCAATATTTGAGCGCAGATTCCAGTTTCTCCGAGTTCTTGATCATCTTGCAGAGATGCTCCAAAACCGCAACAGTTTGTGGTTGAGTACAGTCTGAGTCTGAGTGTTGGACATCCGCACGATACCATCCTTAGACCGGCAGCCTCTTCACTTCCAATAGAGCCGCTCCCGTCGGTTGAATTTTGCGATAGATCAGGAAACTGCTAACACCAAACAGCAGCATACCTGTTATCGGAAGGCCAATAATGTAGATGTCATCCATATCCTCAACGGACAGTGTTGACAGGCACACCATTCTCCGCTTCCTCCAAGGAGGGTGTACCCAGCAGCAAAAGTCCCCGAGGGGCAAGTAGGCTCCCCACTGCCGGCTCTTCTCATCGAGAAAATTTTGTCGATGGCATCGAGAGACCAGCCAACCAATTCCATGATTGTTTTTAGGATGAAAGTACGACAGGAGGCTAGGAAAAGCCAGACAAAGACAGCACATGGACTGAGTGGCAAGCAGGGAAGGGTGGGGGTGGGGTGGGCGACAGGAGGAGAAAGCAAAAGCGTCCGCCTTCGTCGAGACCCAAGCAAGAATTGTAATTCTTTTTACTATTCAAAGTTTATCGCGCTTTTCTACCTCAGGTACCCAAAGCACTTTACACTGTTACCTCATTCACCGATGACGCAGCATCAGGAGCAACTGAGGTTCGGTATCTTGCTCAGGGATCCAACTACCAACCTCTGGGTTGGGAAACGACCAATTTACCACTGAGCCATGCCGCCCAATAAAACTGAACTCATAAAACTGAAGGGAAATTGCCCCAAGCAACAACAAGCTGGAACAGAAGAAAGGTTGCAAACACCAGAGATGACGTCCAGCATCTGGTGATGTGTCAACGATTGCACATTTCAGGCTGGAAGTGACGGCAAAGGATTTGCAACCATGTACACTGGAACCTTGGTCAAATGAAATTCAAAAGCAATATCTGATTTTAAGTGGTTAAGTTTCATGAAATTGTTTTGTTTTTTTTTAATTATATAATTACCATCTTCATTCTCTCTTTTGTTATTATTTGTTTCTGTCATTAACAGAGCGGTACCGACAACTTTGTTCACAAATGTATTTGAATTGGGCGGTAGTTAGGACACCGTTGCATTATGGCGTGTCTGGAAAACAAACACAAAATAAACTTCTTATCTTAATCTTAATCTTAATCACACACATACATGAATCTTTATTCATATTCCATCAAGCGCGGCTCATTCTGGGGGTTGATCTGAAGAGTTCTCCAAACATCCGTGCAGTCGTCTGTAATGATGCATACGCTAAAAATAAAACCACTGATTGGTGCTGGGTATTATTCCAATCCTGTTGAGCGTACTCTGCCGCGTGTCGTGTGCCGACGTTACACGCACTGAGTCACATGAGCACTCGCTGTTGTCTTGACCTCATGCGTCGGATGGCACTTTAATGAACCGCCGCCTGTCAGGGCGGCCCGAAACCGGACTCGTGCCGTCGTTGACACACACCCTGACATCGCCGCATACTCATCTGTCAATTCAAAATCACTACACCGAGATGCCATCCGGAGACGGACGCAGTGCAGACATGACAAAATAAATTCAATAATTGTAGCCACAATATCGATGGACTAGGCACAATATGTTCATTTGGTGGCCAACAAATGCAGCTGTAACTTGAGATCCAAGTGACTTCAAATTGAAGTGTGGCTTTTCCAAGATACCGGCCAAATCTGGGAGCAAACCCTTGAGATTAGAGGTACAACAATTAATAAACAACTAATCGATTATCAAATTAATCAATAATTATTTACAAATCTTGTTTTATTCCAATTTGTTGAAATCCTTGGAAAGCCTCTCTACGGATAATATTTTCAAATTTCTGTTGTCCTCCATGAAAGCTGACTGACTACCTTTGTGTTGATTCAAAATAAAACATTTGCAAACATCTGCTTTGACTGCTTTTAAAACAATCAACATTCTTCCCTATTTTCAGACCTGGTATAATCCAAACCATACAGAATCCTAATGAAGTTGTTTGTGTGTTTTCTGCACTGTCAATGTGAAATATTGTCCTGGTTTGCAATCAAGGGATGGAAATTAACCCATCTAATCCCACTGGTCACATTTGTGACGGACGACAATGATTTAATTTACTGGGCTCTAAAAATTTTTACGACTGAGTTCTTAAAAGGGCAACCAATGACACCTGATTTTGACGTTTACATGTCTGGGAAAAATTTGGGATTAAATGGGTTAAAGCATGTGTTTTATCCACTTCATAGATTAATCGAAACAATAATCAACAGATTAATCCGTTTTTAAAATAATCATACGCTGCTACAGCCCTACTTTTCACTTTCGGCACATCACTTTTTTTTAAAAATTGTACGACATACTATCACGACAGACAGACGTTGACTACTTCTTCTTCTCCTTTCGGCTTGTCCCTTTTCAGGGGTTGCCACAGCGAGTCATTAATTTCCATCTTTCCCTGTTCTCTGCATCCTCTACTCTAACTCCAACTACCTGCATGTCTTCCCTCACGGCATCCATGAATCTCCTCTTTGGCCTTCCTCTCTGTCTGCTACCTGGTAGCTCCATCTCTAACATTTTCCTACCAATGTATCCCCTGTCCTAAGCGAACTAAATTTCCCACAGCACTGATTGGACAAGCAATGTCATGTGATCATCTGCAGCCAGTGATGGCCAAGCGGGCATGTCGTAACTAATTGACATGTTGAGCCTGGTGTGTCTTAACCTCCATGGCAGAGGCTCCGTCGAACACCTGAGACCGATTCACCGAACCCCTAGGGTTCGATCGAACCCAGGTTAAGAACACTGACAGACAGAAAGGTGCAGAGCTTCAGAACAGACTCATTTTCGCAGAGCATAAAGAATATACCTAAATTGGCTTTCGCAATTTCTTTTTTTTTTGTAATCGTTTCCCCCATATTCACGTTTCTTTTTCCAGTGATAAATATTGCCGATGTCAATTATTTTCTGATGTCGTATTTGCAGTCGGGCCCGGCCCGAAATTATTCCTTACCCCGTCTATGATGTTTTGCATCATTTGTTAGCAATAAGATAAACGCATGTGTTAAAGATATAATCTGCATCACAACTAGCCGAGCATTACAAATACAAAAGGTATACGTTGCTTCACTGCGTCACAAAGATGAACACAGACGACACAATCCACCGTCGATGTTTGCTTGCAATAACAATGCACCACTGAGATTTGTGACCTTGAGGTCATGAAAGCGCTGACCAGTACAGCTCTCCTTTCACTGACTTCCTATCAAACACAATTCTGCTCGGGACGTCGGGGTCCCTGTGGCCTGCGACCCCTCCAAACTCTCCACAATGAAATTTCAGACAACCACAATCAATCAGTGGCAAAATGCACATCCTGTGGAATCTATTCTTAGAAATCTGTTTTTTCCCCTGTTTTCATTTTGTCTACTCAGAGAGGGAAAAAAAGCTTGTAGCTTAAGGCGATAACAGTACACAGAAGAGACTAACAGCTGTGTCACGTTGTTGAGAAAGTACTTTTTTTCTGACAGCAGAGCCAATGCCTTCAGATATGAGTTGACCACACTCTTAACTCAAAACAATTGTATTTCAAAACATCCATCCTCATTGAATGGAGAGGTCTTTCATCTCCCCCACTAAAAAATGGAAACAGAAGAAAATATCACAATTCTGTAATCCATATAAATTGAGTAATAACAGAAATAGAATGTAAAACAGCTTGAGCATTATGACTGAATGCTGCAATTAATTTCACCATCATTCATGTCATTTTTCATTGAGGAAAAGAATATATGCCTGTGATTATGATTAAATTATCAGTCTAAATGTGTTGCTCCCCCATTTGTGTTAAAATATTCTTTGCTTCTAAAACTAATGCTAACATTAGCATTACAATAGCATTTTGGGGTTTTTTTGTTTTGTTTTTTTTGTTAGAATTAAGCTAAGCAGGCTAGTTCATAAGTCAATGCAAAATTGTTCGAAATACAGAAAATTTAATTCTGTTTTGGTTTATGTTTAGTGTGACGGTAAATTTTGGCTGTGTGTGGCATCAAACAGATTGAAGCCTCTTTTGATGAATGGTTTACTATTTGTCAAATGTTGTTGTTGTGAAGTGAGTTGAATTGATACTTGCAAGTAGGGTCCCTCATATCAGCACCAGTGCACATACAAATCGAGTAAAATGAGATCTCAAGATGTGAATGAATTCTGCTAAGCATTATTTATTTATTTGAGACTGTTCATTTCTTCGAGTTCCACGTAGCATATTCAAGAGAACCCTATTCTAGAGGAGCTTTTGCCACCATGTGCTCAATGACGTCACTCATGTCAAGTTGATCCAAAGCACAGAAACAGGCACAGGAGGGAAAGAAAGGTGCACAACACACACATTAATTAGCGTGATTGAATAGTTGAATGGCTCACTGAAAAGTGACCCGGTGGGTTTACAATACAACGCTGATGTCCACATGCATTTGCTTGGAGGCGCCATCAGTGGAGAACAGATGATGAGTCTGATGCTTCCTCGATCAAAACTGCTGCCAGCGTCGGCGGGCTATAATTTAAAAATTTCGGCGAACAGGTGGGTGGCAATGTGGATGACCCCAAACTAACTACCACCCTCCTCTCCCCAGGTGGATACCCGGGTCCGCCGCCTGGTTGCATATAATAATTGCTCAATGGTGATATTTTGGCCAGCAATATGTTGAATATCAGTGAATGAGTTCATTCTTCAGCTCCAACTTCGGGTATATGCAAACATCCTGAACCAGACAGTGTGCCATCCAAATGAATAAAATTGTCGCTCTCTACATTTAACAATTGCAAATGTCCATTTTGTGGAACTAATAAAGTCAAATCAAATCTTATTATGGCAGCTCTACCTATTGTTATGCTGGCCTTGTACCCGTGACACAAGTGAGGTGGTCAAGACAGTGCCCGTCAGCTCCACTGATTTCCCCCACATTTCCACCCACATAGAGTCATGCTATCGCGATCAGAGGCACCGCTGCCAAGTGATAGCTCACTGACAAAACTGTCCACAGCACTGTTTTTGTAAGCGCCCAAAAAGATCACAAGCCTATGGCAAGTGGATTCACCATTTAAAAGCTAAATGTAATTAAAAATAGGTGGGTTCCATCCACATCTTTTTCTTCAAAAATTCAATAAATGCAAAAATAAACTTGAATGGAAATGCTAGAAATGTGAAAAAAAAAGCCTTAAGTTTGCAAAAGCGTTTTTAGACTTTAGACTGGATTTTTCAGTGTACCACTAAAGGAAAAAAATACAAATTTTGGCGATGGAAAGATGTTTTGCGAAATACACAATGGCAACACCGGACACCACGTTGCATGTTTTGACTAGATATTGTCACATGTACATATTGTCACAAAAAAATGTGACATCAGCGGATGATGAAGTAAGGCAAAATGCTGACAGCTTGAATGCTGACACAATTGTGACCAGAGTTCTTCCAAACCACGAAAGCTCGATCAGCAATCTGTCCATCACCACTTTTGTTGACAGTCAGCCGAATGTCTTGTGGCAGGGAGATGCTCTCATATGACGTCATCCCATGGTGTAGACTCCTCTCCTCTCAATATTTGTAAAATATGTTCATTTTGACCATTTTTCATTCAAAGTCGCTCAAATATTTTGAAACATTTGGATGAGAAACCCCATTATTGTAGACCAGTGGTTCTTAACATGGGTTCGATCGAACCCGAGGGGTTCGGTGAATCAGTCTCAGGGGTTCGATGGAGCCTCTGCCATGGAGGTTAAGACACACTCGACGCAACATGTCAATTAGTTATGACACGCCCGATCGGCCATCATTGGCTGCAGATGATCACATGACATTGCTTGTCCAATCAGTGCTGTGGGAAATTTAGTACGTTTCGTAGTCAACGTGCGACCGTCGTGATAGTACATCATTCAATTTAAAAAATATATATGTACACACTTATTCCTTGAAATTGTATTTACTTTTTTCTGTTTTTTAATAAATGTTTTATTTAATATCTTGAATTTTTTAGTATCTTGTAGCTGTAATTACATTTTGAATCATTGTAATTTACACTCAAGATGCTGGAACAGACTTGTGACAACAGACAGAGATGTACAGTTCGGTATCAGTAATTCACTTTTATCTAGTACTGTCCCAGTATCTGCATCACATACCCAGTTTAGTGTAGTTGTGAAATTTGAAGGTGTTTGCCATAGCGGCCAAGCACCTTTTGCCGTCAGAGGCTGCTGTGATCTAACTGTGATAGTTATGAACACGCCATTGTCGACATTCTGTTTCGGCTTGAAATGTGATCCACAATAACAAAATTAGCTGTTTTTATTCGCTCAGATAGAATGCGCAATGAATTGACACAAGTCAACTTGATATTTTGTGTTCTCCTTTTAAGTTCAACTGGTTGTCCTTTCTGCATGTGAATATTTAGGCTGGCTGTGTGTTTTCTCAGTTCGATTGTGACCGGTGTGCCTAATTTGTCTCCCTGGGTGCAAGCACTCACAGCGAGGGGGACGGAGGACTTTTTCATATGACTCAAGTCAGCATGAGCAACCATTACGAAATAAAATCATTGCAGACCAGTTACTGCACATTTAGAGGCAAACAAAGTGAACACATTTGTGTTTAAGTGCATGCTCGTTTAAACAGTGCACACATCTGGATAATTGCAATATTCACTGAGTCAACATATAACCACTAAACATGCATGAACGCACAAATAATGACAAATATTGCCATATGTGAGACACCTACTGGAAGGAAGACACACACACACACACACACACACACACACACACACACACACACACAAATCCAATTCATTCTGTTCACTGCTCACATGACAGAAGGGAGCTGAAAGCACAAATGTGATCATTCATCATGAGGAAAACGACCAGACACGCCAACCACAGCTGACATCCATGGGGAAACAGGCGTAAGATGGTGTTGGAGCTAACATGTATCATGTGCAAATAGACAGCTGTTTGAGTGCCGCTTGCAGCTGAACAATGTTACAAAGTCAAGAAGATGCTGCCGCGCCGTCATGTGTTTTTGACGTGGTTTGACATCAAGTCAACTTTGGACAGAGCTAGGACTTTTCTTCACATCACCGCCTTAAAATGACAGCCTTGTGATGAGAACAGAATCACTAGCATTGGCATGGTAACTACAATTCATCTTTTCACGTGATCTACAGTATAGTTTTGTCGGGGGGAAAAAAAATCCTCATCACGATGGATCAACAGCTTCATGTTAATGACGGTGAATGTAGCGCGCTCACAACAAAACGCATCATCACTTTGGACGGTCAAATAAAAACAAAGTAAGACTGATGACAAAACTTGGGTTAAAAAAAAGGGGAAACACAATGAAAAAAATAAGTGCTTTGTGACAGCTACAGCTGTTGTGAAAGTGCTATATAAATCAAGATGCATTGTATTGTATTGTAAATAAGGAGAAAATAAGAAAAAGTGGTAAAAAAAGAAATAACAAAAAATAAAAATACTGAAAAAAATGCAAATAAATTTCAAGAAAGATTAAAATAAGAAAACTTGAAAATAATTATCACAAAAGAATAACAAAAATAACAAAGCAAAAAACACAAAATAAAAATAATTATTAAACATAAATCATTCGGGGCAGACATAGCAGTCATAATAGTCATTCTCTACAGATGATAAAGAAAATTTGCCTGTGAGCAGTTTTATATAATCGGTCGAAATATGTTTCTGCACCGTTTGTGTTAATTCTTAGCCTTTGTACCGATGGTGTTTCCCTTTGCATGGTAGCACTCAGCTAGTGGTTGCTACGTGGTTGTTTAAAATACACAACATGTAATTCTAATTTCAGCTTGACACTAACCTTCAACTGGGAATGGCATTAAACAGTGTCGAGCTTCTTTTCTTTTAGAAGAATTGTTCACTCGTTGCCAAACTGCTGCTTGAAATGAGTTGAGTCACCATTATTAATCAGAGGACCGTGCTTAGACTAATGGGGGCATGTAGAACATATTAATTATTACTAATAAAATTGTTGACATTTTAAGGTTGAATTTTGCTAGTAGAATAAATAATGAATTTTGAAATCACTAAACAGTCCATCCATTCCCCAACAGTTGTATTTATCAATGATGATTTCAATATCAATACAAATCAATGAGATTTTTCCAGAATCGCCCCGTCCTCTATACATTGCGCAAAGCAGGTGAGGGAGGGCATGATTTTCTCCATCCCGCACAGCAAAAACAAAGACTCTCTATTCCGTTGTGACTTGTCGTGAAACATGCTGCTTCTAATCTTCGCGCAGCATCCTCCCAGGGGTGATGCTGAGGTCATCCAAGTAAAGCATCTTGCATCTTAAATAGGCACTGACCTCGGAACGACAAAGATGAGTGTGCGCAAGAGACTCCTCACATCTCCGATTTTCCCCAGCCGACCATCTTTTCAGGCACGTGCATCCTGACCCAATGGCGTCGTTAGGCCCATTTTAGGGTAGGCTGAAGCCTCCTTAAAATGCAATTAATTATTAATTGAATTAAAAGGATTCACTTTGTTATGCGCGCACATTTATGGGGTTCCTTCATTGATAGAGTAAGTCGTGCGACATTATCCAATCCGCCCCACTTGACCATCCAGATTAACTAGAGGCCCAGTCCATGATTTTCCTGTGACCTTGCTTGCACTGGCGGATGATTAAACACAGGAAAGAGAGGGGGAAAAAAGAATGTGAAAGAAGAATAAAAGAAAGTCTCTCAAGAAAGTAAGTCTTCATCACTGCTGGTAGTAAGAATTAGTTCGCACCTGCCTAACAGCAGAAAGCCCCCCCCCCCCACTTGTCAAAGCTCCTGGCTGTATAAACGAAGCTGAAGGGTGTAACTGAATGCATAAATTCACACCATTGAAACAGGTGATGACTTGATTCATTTATGGTTGTCAAAAGTGGATGATAATAATACCAACTAATAACGTCACTGCATCCATATTGAACTTTAGGAATCAGGACATCTGCACGTACTAGGAATGTGAGTTCAAAAGATTTTATTTGTGATGCATAAAGTCTACGAATCCCATGCAACCCAATATGAAATATTAAACATTTCCGGCAAGGTGCATCATGTAAGATTTATATTACATGACATTTTATTTAGGACTTTAGGAAGGGCAGCCCGGTAGTCCAGTGGTCAGCGTGTCAACCTCACAGTGCAGAGGTACCGGTTTCAATTCCAACTTTGGCCTCCCTGTGTGGAGTTTGCATGTTCTCCCCGGGTCTGCGTGGGTTTTCTCCAGGTACTCCGGTTTCCTCCCACATTCCAAAAACATGCTTGGCAGGCCGATTGAACACTCTAAATTGTCCCTCGGTGTGTGTGTTGGCGTGGATGGTTATTCGTCTCTGTGTGCCCTGCGATTGGCTGGCGACCGATGCAGGGTGTCCCCCGCCTACTGCCTGAAGACAGCTGGGATAGGCTCCAGCACCCCCGCGACCCTAGTGAGGATCAAGCGGTTCGGAAAATGAATGAATGAATAAATTTTATTTCGGAAAGTTATGATTAGAAAGGGAAGAGAGTCAAGAGGTAAAGATAAGCCAAAATATCTACTTCTTGAACATTACTTTTATTGTTTCATTCAAACGTCATGAAGTAATGCTTTTCTCAAACCATCTAGGCACAGATGCGGCAAAATACAATAACTCTGTGACTTCAAAAGTCTTTCAGAGCAAACACTTTGATGTGAGCCAAAGTTGTATCATCGGCCTCTATGCACTCACAACACGGTGACGGACCGATTTGCCACCCTTCAACACAGACATTCAGGCATTCTTTGATCTTTCCAGCCACCAAGTAGCTGGCAATTGCAGCTGGCAATTCAGTTTTCATTCTATCAACTCCTCAAAGTAAAACTTTTCTCTGTCAATTTTTTTGTTTGTAGAAAAGGAAAGGCACGGCTTACTTTGTGACAACACAGTGACCTTATTTGCAGACTGTTTCGCGTGTTTTGTAACGCGTACATTTTGTCTGTGGTTAATACTGTACTGCATTAAAAAAAGACTGAAAAACCACATCAAATCTAATGTTGACTTTAAAGACTTTAAACTTAAACGCAGTATTATCAATCTTCATTAGCTGTTTATGACTTTTTTTTTTTGCTTGTGTACTACACTTACTCGCATCGTGCGCATCCTGTCCATAAAACCGAGTGACGCCCCTGCCCTGACCTCTCCCTCCCGACATTCCCACCAAACTGCGCGAGTGACACGGGCTGAACTAAAGCTCCGTCCTGCACGCCCACTTCCAAATCTAGGGCACGCGAGTGCCACGCACAAAATGGACAGCAGTGGCAGATTTAAAAATAAAAGATTAAATGCTTGTGGCTGGTAAAACATAGAATAGACCTCACAGTGACACGAAAAAGCACGGGAGCGTGCTTACACACTCAATACCGACCCAGTACATGAAAAAGCTGATAAGAATACGTGGAATGAAAAGAACTGTGGCGCATCTGCGCACGCCAGCAACAAATCTATGCCAGTGAGTGACGACAAACAGTTTGCAGTCTCACCTGAAAACATTGCAGATATCAAGCACTGATAGGATTTTACTGATGCTACTAATGCATTAGTCCCTGATAAGTGAAAATAAATGTCTTGTAAATTGGACACACCGCAGAGAAGAGTGTGATTTACAACTCTGTCAAATTTGAATGGTTAAAAAAAATAAAGCCAAATCTATAAAATGAAGCTTTTAAATTGTAAAAATAAATAAATTAACTAAAGCTGTGCACACTCTCCAATGTGTCAATCAAATACCACGATGATAACCTGGAAATTTTTATGCTTCTCTGTCAAGACATAACTATATCTTTGAGCAATCGAAAGATTTCTGGTTGCTGAAATATACTGTATTCCACCGGGTCGTCACAGGGCTCTTCCATGCCGCAACGACGAGGTGATCTAAAAATTGGCCATGCCAGCACAAAGCCCTGGTCTATACACTGGCTGTCAAGTTCGACTTTTGAAAAATAATTTACCTCGCTGTACCAACTCCTCTCCCTGACATTCATGCACTCACAGCCTACAACGAGGCGCTCTACTGTGACCACGCCAGTGCACAGCTGCTGTCCACAAGCTGGCTGTTGACACGGACTTATATAAATAAGGAAAAATGGCCCCTTCCTCTCTATTTCGCCTTTCTCCACATGCGTACATGCACTCACAGCCGACAACGACACACTCCAGAGCAGACATGCCAGCGGACTATCAGAAGGAAGTTGCATTTTCATGGCACAGGCATAGCTACATACAGTAGCGAGCTAACCGCATGTTACAGCCAGAAGGTGGACATTTCGTCAGTACTGACACCTGTTTTGCTAACGATTGACGAATGACGGGAAATTTATCAAAAATAACAGACAAAACATTGACGTATGTGGGTTTTTGCCCATCAGTGTAAACGTCACTAACCGGGTCAAGTACCGACGGACCTCTTAGCCCGTCACTGACGGACAGGTGCCCATACCGCTAACAGATGACGAATGACGGACCAGCATTATTTTGTAAATTGCCCACCTCTGGTCACAACTGTCAGAAAACGACTGATGTGAAAAAAGACAGTCAAGTTCGTATACAGTGGGAGAGGAACGATTCATGGCAGACTTTTCATTTTAGCACACCCCCAAATGAAACATCTGGGAAACTGAAATTGTGTTACTCACGCTATATGTCCACAATGAGAGACGACATACTGTAGTTCTCAGTCTTGGCATGTTTCCAACAATTATATTCAAACACGTAGAATGTATTTAGAAACTACATTTACTTTTTTCTTACTGTTTTTAAAGAACACTAAAATGTAGCCAAACTACACTTGGAATAAGAAAGAAAATATGAATTCAGCGAGTCCCAAGGAAGCACAAAAGAAAGTTGTGTTTCTCTATACAGTAAATAAAAACATGTAAAATAAAAAGTGTTCATTTTTAACAGCCTAATATTCCTTTGACTTCCACTTCTATAGCAAATGTGGACAAATTTTCATCAAGTTTTGATTTGGAATTGAATGTTCAATATTCCCTGGGCATTTGCATGAATAGAAAGTGACCTTTACTTACTTTTTTAATACGTGCTTGCTTACTAATTACATATTCCATGGATTCGCAACTTTTTGTCTTGCTGACTTGGTGGCACCCTTTTGTGCAACATGCTGGTCTTTCGGCGACTCAGAGAGGAAAAAAGAAGTCAGAAGTTCCAAGAGCATTCTCTGAAATGTCCTCCCTACTGAAATTACAGCGGCTACCTCTGTATAAAAGTTTAATGCTAAGACTTTCTGATTTTTAGACGCGTTAAACTACACCGAGGATGAAATTTGCCACCGGGTCAACCTTACTCACTGACATTGGGGCTTTGGCCTGTTTTACTGCTGCTTCTCCTCTTTTGCGCCCCCCTCCACCCACCCCCTTTCTCTCCTGCTCTGTGAGGGGGCTAGGTGGTGATGATGGAACTGAGGCTGCATCTGTAAGGATTCAGCATTGAACAATTGCACCAGGTTCTGAGGAAGAACCGCTTCCCTGAAGGCATTGAACCATGACGCTTTATTTCATGAAATGGATCCTCAAGTCTTTTCAGTACAACATGAAAAAGTTGCCCATTTGGTATCCATCGATCTTTGCGAACTGTGGGCCTGCGAAGCCCTTGGAGACTCTTTTATGAAGAAGAGCCATTCTGATGAACTTAATTATTATTGAGAGCGCAACTGTAAGTGTCACACACCTGACAGGAGAACGGAGTGAGAGTGATGTTCCCTTAGGGGATATTTAATCATTCAGGATCAAGGTCAAGGAATGCATGTGCATGTTGTGCTGTGTACATGCAGCTGTGGTGAGGAATACCGCTGAGACAAGAGGTCCTCTCTCTTAGTCTGCCATGACGCATTACGCCTCACACTGCGGCCGGAGATGAGCTCTCGGCAGGAAGTATCAGCAATTTCATCAAACAAGCAGCTGAGAATTACGCATGAAAAAAATGGTCAATACTGTACTCCTTCATTCAGGTCATTGTTGTTGTCTGAGAACGGAAACCGAAGTGGCTCAATTTACAATCGATTCAATGTCCTGAGAATATCTATGGTTTGAGGGTTTTTTGTCTGATGACTTTTTATTTTTATTCCTTACATTTGAAAACCAGATATCTGTACTTTCTAGTTTTTACTGGGTCAAAAAAAGGATCATATTTTGGGGAGGGAGGGGGGGGATCGATTTGGATCTTGGGGTCTCCCTATATAGGTGGAAAAAAACAGAAAGAGCAGCAACATGGAGGAAAGAGAACAACAAAGCATGAACGGCAAGATATTTCCCATCCAAGACCTTATTTAAGAGAACTGTTTGACATTATAGGCTCCAAGAATACATGGCGACTGCGTTGTGGGCTGAATACCACCAAAATACCACCAGCTTCTGACCCTAAAAAAAAATCTAATCTAACAACATAAATAGGTATGGTGCATTCTCCCAGCTGTAATCATTGGCTAACTTAATGTATTTTTGCAGTAAGTTCACAACATGAGTAAAGTTATATACGTACATTTGAACAGTGTATCCAGATATTTTTTTATCCCTTTGCGCCAAATCAAATACATGTAGAAAGTCTAGCGTTTGAAGTACTCGTCAGGGACCGGCAAAATCAAGACAATAATAGCCCGTCTTTCTGTTTACCGGGCCTTGAATATTAAATGTGTTCAATATTGACAACATTTATAAACATTTAACAACACTCCCACCTGAGGACCTTTTCCGAAACACTTGGGTGACATCGCCATTATGACAACGCTTATTCTCGTTTTTCTGTTACGTACAAAGTGGTCCCTTTCCCGTTTCGTGCGTAACGTGACAATCTCATTGGTGAGTTGTTCCGGGCCCCAGGGACAACCCATCATACAGCTGGCTTGGGAAAGCCTTGCCCCCCCAATAAGAGCTGGACGAAGTGGCTGGAGAGAGGAACGTCTGGGCTTCCTTGCAACATGACTCCAGATAAGCGGCGAAAAATGGATGGATGATGTTTTGTTGAGATTATTGGACGCACACAAAACAGTTAAAAGTCTGTGTTTTCTTTTGTTTTGAATCTTCATGTGTGTGGTCTGTCTCAGATCAACAATCTTTTTAGATTTGAAAAATCCTTATCTATGTATCATAAGGGCTGTTCACACGGCACACATTTGCTCCGGCGCTGCACCGATACATTTTGTTGCGATATATTTTACACCGGACCAAATTTTGTGGAGCGTTCACACGTGCAAAGCCACTGAGCGTGACAGCACCGGCACAGCGTCGGTGCAGCTCCACTTGCGTTCACACGGCAGTTTCTGTAGCGGAGCAAAACGACAGAAAACATATGAGCTGTCGTGTTGGTTCTTTTTTAAATGTGTACACAACTCAAGCGACGACAGTACAGGCACGTCCTCCTCCTTCTCGGTCTCCGTGCCTTCTGCTCGAGAGTGACCGCCCCCTGATAACGTAAATCAACGATGACTTCAATGACACTCCGAAAAGCAAAAATATAATGCACCAAACAGAAAAATCAAGAGAAGAAATCACGAAATAAATTCTATGGGGCACGGGGAGTTGTCAACACATCAAAGGAACAAACTACACAAACAACTCCGAGACAGTCGAGTCTCCTACAAAAGGAAAGATGACATTTGGGGATTATTCTTCCCTCCCCATTATAGTTGAGATGGTATAACCCAAGAGGTGCTTGCTACAATGTTACCAGACAAGTCTTGGGTTGTTAGTTAACAAATGACAGAAGTCCGACAGAGCACGAAAGCAACGCATTCTCGCCGTACGTAATCAACTCTTCACGAGCATTTGCTCTGGAGCAAATTTAAGCCAGTTGCGTTCACACGTGCACATTTGGTCCGGCGTAGCGTCGCAAACGAGCATTTGCTTC
>CAAKHF010011174.1:47262-64973 GCA_901007745.1 Hippocampus kuda
TTGGCCCTCACAGGAAAAAAAGCAAACCACGAGTCACAGTCTCGATTGTTTAGGGACTGGTTGCACTGTGCCTTGGGACAGAGAAGTGACAACAAAAAAAAAAAAAGGAAGCTCGAAATACCAGCACAGATTATGAGGCGCGTTTCCGATTTTTCAACCGAACCCTCAAATAAAGGTGACGTCTCGTTCTAGGTCCTCCAACAGCATCGATCACCTCCACAGCAAGCGGGACTCGGCATACTCGTCCGTCTCCACCAGCTCCAGTATTCCAGAGTACCTCGCCTCCGCTCCACCCTTCAGTCCCGAGCGCTCCTATTCACTGGACACCGTGCCCCAGAGAGGAGGAAGCGGAGAGATGCAACATGCTGATATACGTTACATGCGGACGGTTTACAATACCCAGCAGGGGCTCTCTCAGGAGCGGGAGCCGAGCTCTCCGTCGGCTTTATCGCTCCATAACGATGATTCAAGAAGTGGGGAAGGAGCAAAGGGAGGGCACAGCAGAGATCCGCCAAGTAAAGTACCACGATCAAGACACGGTGGCCATTTTGGATGCGTTGCATTGATGATTGATTTATTTTTTAACCCTTGCTGCCATTAGGTGGAGTCTGTTACCGCGGCAACAGCAGCGGTGCCAGTAGCAGTGGCGTGCTGGCTGCAAACAGGCACAGCGTGGGTCCTATATGGGCACCCGGAACCAGTCCCGGCTCTTATGAGAACCTGAAAGGGGCGCCAGCCCCACCGCGGCGCAGCGACAGCTTTGCGGCCATCAAGAGCCACGAGAGGCCCAACTCTTGGTCAAGTGTGGAGCAACCCCGGGCGGTTAATCGGTGAGCCGGTTGGCTTTTTCCTGAGGAAAAACCTTAGGACGAAAAACCAGACGCATTTTTCAGACCAGCAATTCTCATTCTTTGGTGTGTTCCTTTAAAAAACGGTTCTGTTGCTTGTGTTTAAGCAATCATTTTGAAATGTAAACCGTTCAACTTGTTTACACAATTGGCTATTTTATTTATGATCTATTGGAGGGAGAATTGGCGATGCTATTAGAGTACAACATTTTTTTTTCGATCAGTCTGTGTATTGCACTGAAACATTCGCGTCCCTTTAATGACATTTCATCTAATGGGTCACGTTCCAAACAGGGCTCTGCAGAAGGGCTCCTATCACCACTCCAGTGGGCCACTCGCCTCAAGTTCAGGTACGGTATGAAGAAGTCACCTACGTTTGTCTACAGAAAGAGAGAGAACCAAATCTGCCACTTCTTTCGCCATATCAATATGTAAGAGGCCTTATCTAGGATTGGCTGGCCAGTGCAGGGTGCAGCTCACCTCTTTCCCAACGTCAGCTAGGATCGACTCCATCTCATCCGCCACCCTAAGGTCGAAATGAAAATGAT
Organism: Hippocampus kuda; assembly: GCA_901007745.1. Taxonomy (NCBI): domain Eukaryota; kingdom Metazoa; phylum Chordata; class Actinopteri; order Syngnathiformes; family Syngnathidae; genus Hippocampus; species Hippocampus kuda. The sequence goes on from CAAKHF010011174.1 coordinate 48,659, forward strand.
TGCTTGACATTTTACCTGATTGCAATTTCAGCTAAAGGCTCGTGCTTGACCGATGGTCAGCTCCACACGGTCATCGAAAAGAGTCCAGAGAGCAGCCCCACCACAAAGCCCCGACAGGGCTTTTCCCCGCCAGGTTCACCTTCTGGACCTTCCACCAGCTTGACAAGCGCAGCTCCCCAGTCAGGACGCCCCATTCTGCCCACGGGCGTTTACCCCGTCGCCCAGCCAGAAGCCCACCATGCGCAGATGCCCGCTTCGAGTCCCGTATCATCCGCCTCGGGAGTTTATCCTGCTCTGGCCAATGACAGCAAGCGGCAACAGCAGCAAGGTCCGCAGAAGGTCAGAGGACAGGAGGAGGAAGCGAGCGAGCGATGGAGGGATGCAAAACCGCCCTCGATTGAAAAAGGTCACCAAATGGACATTTCATCACCGTACCTCCACTCCGCCGTTCCGCCCGTTGCCACGACGCCGAGCAGAGCGCGCGACTCACCAAGGTAATGATTTGATGGGTCCGTCGACAGATGCGTAAAAGTGTTTCAACCCGTTTCCCCCCCCCCCAGACTCTGATCTTCTCTTTCTCCTCTGACTCCATCAGGAATCAACAGGAGGACAGTCATTTTGGTCACAACAGAGCCTTTCCGACTGCAGGAAGATCCGAGAGCCAAGCGGGGGCCAACGTGTTTCAGCGCCAGCAGGGACCTCAGGCTGACAGCCCGCATCACCCTCATATGCATTCGAACCAAGGACCCCACAACCGAATCTTGCAGGAACAAGACTTCCTAAATCCCCAAACTCAGTCACCTTTGACTCTCGGACCCCACACCTTGCAAGAGCGGAGGGATCCTTACACAACTGTGCAGTCGGGGGGGCACGTGAGAAGGTATGTACAAGTCGAAAAGAATACGACTGCTACAATACACTCGAATACTTTGAATTTCGTTAGTCAAGTACTGGCGGGGTCTATATTTTACCGGCGTATATATTTCAACATGAATGGTGCCTTCACAGATGTGCAAGTTACCCATGCATCGGCATGCCTTAACACACCCGCATAAGATCACAGATTTGGGCTTTTGAACCTTTCGCTGATAAAAATCTGGGTGGTCCATTTCCTTTTAGCCCGGAGGACGCATGATATCCGAAAGCAAATTGAAATGTGGGCTCGTCAGACCACGGCACGCTTCTCGACTTTGCGCCGGTCCGTCTCGGATGACGCCGGTCCGAAAGAATTGAATTTAAACTTCCGCTTGCGGATTTAGTGACAAACTGATGACGACACTGCTGTTGTGCTTTACTCAATGATGATGATGCTTCTTTTTTGAATGGCGTGCCACTTGAGAGGTCAAAGGTCACAGGCATTCATTGTTGAGGTTTTGTGAAAAGTGCCTTGAAATGACTAATTTGTGAATTGGCGCGATAAAAAAAAAAAAACCCAAACCAAGTAAACTAGAATTCGCCTTCAATTTGCGAGACGTCACACGAATGATGAATTTCATCTTCTCTTTTCAGATTGGTGGAGCAACCCAACGTCCATCCAGAGCCAGTGTCGTACTCAAGAGTCGCGCAGGGACAAGTGCCCCCTTCCCATTCATCAGTTCAGCCTCAACACTCCTCCCCCCACTGCTCCGCTCAGGCCTCCCCCCATCACCACAGTGACTCAGCAGCTCTTCGTTACCATCACGCGGAGCAGAAAGAGCAGAACAGAGACAAAGAACACCCACTGACTCGTCTGGAGAATGCCCTGGTCGAGGTACAGCGTTCCACCAGCCCAAACGGTGCCGTCTCTGCCAGTAGTCATGACAACGACACGTTGGGCGAGGGTATCCAGGGACCCACCCGTAGTCTCTCTGTCCTAGAGAGGGTCAGTCGCTTTGAGCATTGTGACAGAGAAGGAAAGCAACGGAGTCAAAGCATCAGTCATAGCCACCACAAAAGCTCTTTCCGCCGGGTGAGTCAAACAAACCAAGAAATGCACATTTTGCGTGCAAGCTTCACACATCCTGATCCATCAACCAATCTTGCTCCACTAAGTTGCAATGGTTCAATCATTCAGAATCAGTTGCTTGACAAGTCCCACGGCGCCCCCTGTGGAGCGGAGGATCTCAGAAGCATGCTGGAAAGGAGCACCAAAGCCCACCGAACGATGAGCTCCAGAGGAGGCGGCGGCCATTGCAAGAAAGACAGGTGGGCTCGTGACGCCGCTCTATTTCCATGGGACACGCGCTTTCGCTCGAGTGTATCGCAGTCTGTGGAAAGGCAAAACATGTTTTCCAAAAGCGTTGTTGAGCCCCTTCCGTTGCTTGGGTCACAAATGCCGAGATGCCAAGCAGTGCCTATTTGGCCTCGGGGGAGGTTGTGCATTTTCTTAGCGCTTTTCTTCTGCTCTGCTCAGGACCGCATCCGATCCCAGTTCAGCCCTGGAGAGGAGCCTAAGCAGCCTCCATTTGGCTGGACCCAGAGAAGACGACGAGAGCGCGGCCTTATGGAAGCAAGACGCCCACAGCATGTTGGGCACTTTGCAGGACGCGTCCTTCCACAGGTCGGAGGTCACATCGGCAGGCCACCGTTTTACCGTCGGCCGGTTGGCGCGCCGTGTCTGTCGACCATCCTAACGTGGAAACCTTGTCTTCAAGCAGATCCTACAAGGACTCATTGAAAGAGGCGCAATCGAAGGTCCTGCGCTCGACCTCCTTGAAACACAATTCCGCCCCCGTCCGTTCCTCACGTGCAGTTCATTCCCCCAATCCCGCCTCACGTGGCAGCCATCAGCCTCCGCCTTTGGTGGGCAACCATCCACCCTCGGAGAAGAAAGGCCCGAAAACCATGCCCAAGCCCCTGAGCATGGTTGTCCACGCCGCAGTCCCATCCCCTCACACTCCAAAAGAGCGCCACGTGGTCGGACCGGAGACCCGAGGCCCAAGTCCCCCGGCCTTGCCCGACGTCGCGCCCGTCGGAACTCCCGCCGTGTTGCGAATCGGCGGACGCAAACGTCTCACGCCGGGCCAGAAGAAACGCTCTTATTCTGAGCCGGACAACATCAACGAGATTGGCATCTCGGATTCTGAGAAAGGTCTCTTCAAGCTTGGAGGAGGTAAGTCAAAACATTACACATCGTACAGCGAGCCTCGTCCAGTCCTTGTTTTGAGTCGAGCTCGTATTGAACTTTTGAATCCAAAGTAACTCTTCTGAACTTGAGCCGCCAAAAGTCAGCTCAGGTGGCTCACCTCGTGAAACCACACCGATCTTCCTTCCTGCTAGAGACCAGCGTGGCTGACCGGCGGAAGATGTTTGAACTGGGATTTGCAAACAACGCCATGTCCAGGCCCGACTTGCGTCAGCTTCAGCAAGATGCCGTGGCTCAGTACGTGCTGAGGAAGAGAAATGCCAAGAAAGACGAAGGGAGAGAGCGCGCTGGGCCGAGGCCTCTCAGTGCTTACCTGCAGTGGGAAAACGCCTCCCATTCAGGTGGGCGCGCCGAGGGGCAGAATTCTGGACTTGTTCTCAGAGAGATCCTGCACTTGATCGAACTGCCCTGCCCTCTTTTGGACATCCTAGTTTGCATGCCTCCAGTTTTTGTCTTCTCGCCCTTTTTTTTTTTTTTTAATGCTCTTTAGATCTTAGCGAAGCTGCAAAGTCAGAATTTCACTTTTTCTGCTGTGCATTTGATCGTAAAAACATCTCTTTGGGGGGACAAAACAAATCCTGTTGTGAAAAAAAAAGTACAATGCTTACCTCCTTTTTCTTTTTCTTCTCTGCTTCTTTGACTGCTTCTCTGCTTCTTCGACTGAATTTCCCTCAACGCTCCCCAGAAGACACCTTCAGCCTCTCCTCGACCTCCAGCCTGCTCTCCCTCCAAGACTCCGGCCTGGATCGCAGCCTTTCTTCGAGTGACAGGCGTCACTTGTCCTCCCCTGGAGCGGACCTGCGAGGCATCCCGTCCAATTTGTACTACCCGGGCAGAGTGTCCGCCTCGAGGGCTCCGTCACAACCGTCAACATGGTCAGCAAGTCGACTTCAAACCACCGGGAGACATTTTTGAATCACTTCTAGCTGCTGCTGTTTGATCGTCGTTAAGCCGTTTGCTATTTTGTGTTCCTTAGTGGCGACTCGCCACCCGCGCGCCGCACCTCCATCGCCCACCTCCCGCATAATTTCGCCCGAGACGCAGGCTCCGATAAATCGAGTGCGATGGGGTCAAAAGATTTGCAACAGGCGGCGAGGCCCCGCCAGAAGCAGCGCCTCGACCCCAAGCAGGCGAGCGGGTCTTTGGCCAGGGTCGGCTCCGTGCTGGGCTCCGGCAAATCCGCCTCCGTTGAAGACCTTTTGGAGCGCTCAGAGGAAAGGATTCCAAGCCACTCTCGATCCCGCTCGTCCCCCACTCTGGACATCCTCCGCCAGGTAACACGCACTGACGTTGCAGGAAATGGACACTTTTTGTGTGACCGAATGCAAAAGAGCAGAAACGTGAGGAAGATGAGCAGGCGAGTACAAAAGTGCAAAAGTCCGTTTGTGTCTCCTCCAATTCGACCTGTCTGCAATTTTGCTACACGCGTGCACTGCCGCCTCTTCGTCCTCGAACAGATGCACGTCGGCCGCGTCCGTTTGTTCCTTCAACGTTTCATCCGTCACAACATCAACACTTGAAACCGATGGAACGATGAAACATTGAAGTGCTTTGTTTCGTGCAAAAAGGTTCCGACACACATTTGGCTTCGGGGGACATTTTGTTCGGAGCCGCACAGGAAATACCCAGAATCCTCGCGGTTTCCTGTATGGTGCCGCCAGCCGGAGAGCTGCCGGGGGGGTGCTGGCTCGGCGCCATTTGATGTGTTTGATAGGAAAGATAAAACACAAACAGCCACGTATACATACGACATCCGCAGAGTCCTTCATGGAAGGCAGCAAAAGACGAACTTCTCTTTTATCTGCGTAGCTTATCGGCGGGATCAGTGTCGCGTAAACAACTTAACATTTGAGGCAGACACACGGAGACGCTCTTTTAACTTGGAAGTTTCCCTGCGGACATTTTCTTTCCTGGTAAATAAAGGAAACGACATTATACTGACATTGCTATTGACACCAATTTGCGTCAAACATTTTCCATCTCAGTGCATGGAAGTCTGAACACTGTTTCCACGTCAGGAAGTATTTTGGACATTTCTTGATACTCTCGTGTAATATTCTTGCATTTATTCGTCATCATTTGTCACTCACGTTGACATGCATGTGCTTGGACCGGAGTTTGAAGCCGGTGCCCCTTGGCTGCATCTTCCAAGCAACAAACAAATCTAGCGGACTGCCGTGTGTGTTTCAGGACTACGCATCAGATCAAGTGAAGATGCTCGATGCCTTTGTGTGCGAGCCGCAGCGCCGCTGCGCTCAAACTGAGGAAAGGTACCGCAAACACATCCGCATCCTCATACCTCATCGTCAGGCTGCTCGCTTCCCTTTTTTTCCACTCACTTTGTCTCTGCCTCCATCTTATTTATGTTGTTCGGTTACATTTTGCTGATTCTTCCGATTCCATCTCCCACTTCGTCGAGTTTATTTGGGGGGGGGGGGTTAACCGAATGCCAGTGAGCAGAATCGTGATCAGGGAAGGAGTCTTGATTTACAAAAGTGGTCACACTCTTTTTTTTTTTTTTTTGAGGGAGTTGACATGATTTTGTGTGCGTGTGTGTCAGAGAATGTGTGCTCTATTTTTTATTGTTTTTTTTAATATCCTGAAACAAGTGAAACAACTTGGGTAAAACGGAAGTTGACTGGACATCTGAAAGTAGCCAGTCGAAGTGTTTTTGAGCGGGCAACAGAAAGTCAAAGGGCAGAAAGACGTGCCCGTAGGGAAACATCAGGGAGGAGAACATGATGCAGTTCCGTTGGAACGGGAAGAACACGAGAGATTATGGATTGGAAATTATAGAAGGAGAGGGAGAAACATCAATGATGGAAAAAAAAAAAAAAGATGAATCAAAGAGAACACGATGGAAGCAAGGAGTTAAGAAGAGCACGAAGGAGTTCAGGGACGAGGACGATGTGTTTGAAGGAAGAAGAGAAAACTCCCTGGCACCGACACTGAAAAAACAAACAACTTCAGCGCACGGGGATTTATGAAGCCAAAGCCATCGGATATGTTTAGTCTCCAAATGTGAAGGGCAAGGGTCACTTTAGGAATTCTGTGTGTGAGTGGGTGTGTGTGTGGATGCTTGCACAAATCTTTTTGATATATTGCAATAGCAAGCTCGTGAATGTACTGCTCCTCACGCAAGCGAACCTTGGAAAAAAAAAAAAGAAAGGACAATTTTGAATGAGGCGGCCCGGTAGTCCAGTGGTTAGCACGTTGACTTCACAGTGCAGAGGTACCAGGTTCAATTCCAGCTCCGGCCTCCCTCTGTGGAGTTTGCATGTTCTCCCCGGGCCTGCGTGGGTTTTCTCCGGGTGCTCCGGTTTCCTCCCACATTCCAAAAACATGCATGGCAGGCGGATTGAACACTCTAAATTGTCCCTAGGTGTGAGTGTGCGCGTGCATGGTTGTTTGTCTCTGTGTGCCCTGCGATTGGCTGGCAACCAATTCGGGGTGTCCCCCGCCTACTGCCCGAAGCCAGCTGGGATAGGCTCCAGCACCCCCCCCCCCCGCGACCCTAGTGAGGATGAAGCGGTTCGGAAGATGAATGAATGATGAATTTTGAATGATGGTGGGAAAACTTGATCCAAAGAACAAATTTACTTTGCACTAAATCAGAGAAGGTTCTAAACTTGACAGTGGCACACGGGGCAACAATGTCGCGCGACTGTGCATGAAATCAGACAGATGCGAGTATGATGGCACAAATATGCACTTGCACCTTTAAAAAAAAAAACCACACAGTCCAGAAAAATCAAGCGTTTGCTCTGTTGTCCCTTCCGTGTCTCTGTCCTCTTGACAATGTCCTGCGTCGCGTCTCTCAGCGCTGGAGAGAAGGAGCCACTAGAGGGCCTCGCCTCTCCTCACAACAATCCTCACCGCGTCCAGCCTGCCGGGTCTTCTTCTCGAGGTGAGCGTGCTCACTCTTTGCATCTGTGCGCTCCAGGGCGGGCTGCGGTACTCGCACGATACAAACGTCAGAATGACCAAAAAAAAGTCCCGACTGAATTGCGCGAAGTACACATCCATCCATTTTCCGATCCGCTGATCCTCAGGAGGTGTCGCCCGTCATTTTTTGATCCTTCTGTGTCTCCTTCCTCCATCCAGCCTTCTCCCACTCCCCCGTCCCACTGAGGGACAGACAGCGTCAGAGGAACAGTGAGCGTCAGCGAGCCCACAGCATGTCGTCTCTCGCGGCCTCGGTCGGTCTGCCTTGCCCGCTCTCCTCCTCCTCCTCCTCCTTTGCGTCTGCTTCCCGCGATGGCGAGGGCACGGCGCGGCAGTCGGCCGAGGCTCCGAGTCAAGCCGATCTGGACGACATCGCCTTCCCGAGCACCCCCCGCGGCAGCGTCGCCGAAGTTGGAGCCGTCGGCCTCGACGCTTTTGCGACGGACAAACCCGCGCGGCACAGTTTGAGCGATGCCAGCCTATTCGAGGACGCTCGCGATGGCGCTCACGGAGAGAGGACGTTTAGTTGGGAGAGAAGAGGAGGCCGTTATGAAGCAAGCATCAAGCCGGCGTCTCCGGCGACATCATCGCCGCCGCCTCATTTCCAGTTTGCTTCCACACCAGACGAGAAACACGCCGGCAACGTCGAGCCGCGTCCCTCCTCTTCCGCCCTTCAGAACGTTTCCTCGGTGAAGAGGTCAGAGTGTCGCCTCAGCAGCTCGCTCGGCCAACAACAAACGCCAGCAACGTCCGCGGGACTATTTAGTGAAGACTTGGATGAGGTCTTTCTTCTCAATCCTCCACCTCCATCGCTTTCTCCTTCGCTCAAAGCGACCGACATGACGGAAGCCTTCCGTCTGCCTCCCGCTCCTCTCCATGAGTTGGACAAGAAAAGCTCTTTACAGACGGCACCAAGGTTGGTTTTTCCATTCCGTTTGATATCGATGTCGACATGAAACCCGTTGAGTCGGGCTCAGAGTGCGCTCTTCCCACCCTCCGCCAGCCCGCTCGGCTTTGTGGCATCGCCCAAGCCGCGAACGTCCACCCTCACGTCCACCTCGGACAGCCTCCAGTTGGACGACACGCTGAACCTTGAGTACCAGCCCCTGCTCAAGAGGGAAAAGATGGCGGAGGAGCTACAAGTGGAAACGCTGGCACGGCAGCTGGTGGGTACCTGAATCCTGAGTCCCAAGCGGGATGTTGCTTTATTGTTTCTCGATCTTTTTTTTTTTTTCTTTTTTGCGCTCACCTGTCACAACGTCGGCGATGGAGACATATATTTATATATTTATATTTTGCCGCGCAACCTCTGGAGGCAATTTGTGTAACTTTCAGTGAGACAAACTGCTCCTGTCTCAGGTTTGAAGGCGGCTTGTTTCAGCTCCTTCCACAGATGTTCAATCGGATTGAGATCAGAGCTCCTGGAAGATCAAGCTTTCTGACTCGAGGCAGCACATTTCTCTCTAGAAGAACTTAATAATGCTTGGCCTTGGCAAAGATTCAAGACAGCAGAAGCAGCACTGCAGCCCCAGAACAGAACAGCACCTCATTGACCCAGTTTTTTAATTGCTGTTGATAATTCTTCTGTTTCCGCTCCACACAGGTCATGCAGGATCGCTCTCTGGCAGCCATCTTAGAAACGTCGGAGGGTCGATCACCTGTCGAGCTTGTGGAGGAGATCTTTCACAACAGCAGACTGGGTGCTAAAGTCACATGGGAAACCAGGGGGAGCCCGTTAAATGACAGGTATTTATTTTCCTTTGGATCTTGTTTAACCCTCAGACTTTGCGTTTTTTTTTTTTTTTTGTGGCTATTAAATGTGGGTGTTGCATCCTGTCCAGGAGTGAGAACGGTGTCAATGCAGAAGTGGATCAAAGGACTCAGATGGAGGAGAAGGAGCTCAATAGCAGGAAGGTAGAAACACAAAACACAACGCAGAATCCAAATACAGTGGAACCTCAATTTAAGGGACCCGCAACCAGCGGCCCCCACATCCATCCATCCATTCATCCATCCATTTTCTAATCCGCTTATTCTCAGGAGGGTTGCAGGCATGCTTGAGCCTCTGCCAGCCGTCCTAAGGCGGTAGGGAGTGTACACCCCGAAAGGGTTGCCAACCGATCGCAGGGCACACGTCGACAAACAACCATCCGCGCTCGCACTCACAGCGAGGGACAATTTCAAGTGTTCCGTTTGCCTCCCATGCATGGATTTGGAAAGTGGAGTACCCGGAGAAAACCCACACGGGAGAACATGCAAACTCCACACAAAAGGAATTTTTTTGTATGGAGCTATTCATATCGATGTATCTGAGCAGTGTACACAACTCAAACATGGTATTTTCGGGACAGTCGATATTGTTTTGTTTTGCTTTTTTGTTCCTGTCAAGCCCTTATCGATGGAATACAATTGTAAGAAAGGTCCACAAACCGAGAGTGGACACATCAAATGGGATCGCCTATGATTGCTTTGCTTATGACTCTGAAATGTGAACGTTTGCCGATCGACCCGTTTGTTAGGCGGAGCTGTGCGAGGCTCTGAGGTGCAGTGTGGCGGCGATGCGCCGAGAGAAGGATCTTCTGGGCGAGGAGCAGAAGTGTCACCAGGCACTCGGGGCCAGCGTTGACTCGCTGGTGCACAAACTATGCAAGATAAATGAGAGGGACAAGTACAGCATGTTCATTGGTACAGCAATCGCTTCTAAATAGGTGGAGCACAAATAACCGAGGGCTCGGCTAAAGTTTCTGTCGAATTAATCTTTTGGTTTGGTTTTTTTCAACAGGAGATCTTGAGAAAATCATGAACCTGCTCTTGTCACTGTGCAGTCGTCTGTCGAGGATTGACAAATCTCTGCTCGCTTTGCAACGAGAAGAGCTCGCAAAGGAGGACCCTTCTGAGGAGCGGGTGAGAAAACCTCGTCCGGGTGACGCGAGTCCTCACAGGATCGAGTGGCGTCAGCATTTTTGCTCTCCCCAGGACTCCCTCGTTCACAAGCGCTCTCAGCTCCTCAGCCAAACAGAGGATGCCTGGGAACTGAAGCAAAACCTGGACCGGCGGCAGCGCGTCGTCCACGCCATCTTGCGAGGCTACCTCAGCGAACCCCAGCTGCAAGACTACCGCCACTTTGTCAGCGCCAAACCCTCCCTCCTGATTCGCCAACGGAACCTCGATGACCTCATACGCCAGCGCGAGGAGCAGCTGAGCAGGCTGGCGGAGACCCTCCCTCCGGATTGGCCGAGAGGGTCTTTGCCTTGCGCCGCGAGCCCCGTCTCCTGCTCCTCTCCCTTCCCACAGCTGCTCCCCTCCTCTCCGATTCCCGGCCACGCCCACTCGGCCCGCTCCACCACGGTGACGTCGCTGTGATGTCGTGAAACGGCAACAAGGAGCGCTGTGGAAACTACAACCGAACGAACTCCCGATTGGAGAAGTTAACAGCATGCAAGAGTGGGCCCGGTCTCACTCCATCAATGCACACAGTCCGTCACTCGTGACGCCGCAAAACACCGTCACGTGCCTCGTTTTATTCGCGCCCCGACTGAAACTTTTACAAGAGAAATAATAGCGCATCGGCCTTAAGTTTGAAATTTGCCCAACAAAAAGGTGCATGATCATTCGGGTTTTAATGAGGGTCATTTTCTTCTATTGCTTAAAAGCTTCCAACTGTTGTCGGAATACCGGACACATTGCCTTGAGATCTTGGAATAATGGAGTCTTGTTTGTTTTCCGAGTTAGGACAAGGGCCGCAAAAGCCTTAAATGTTGATATGCAATTTTCTTTCAACTTGCCTCAGACACGATACGACAGACTCTTACTAGTGATCATGTGAAGACTGTAAGGAAAATGCAAACGTTGCTCTCATGGAGGCAACTTTGAGTTTCCTCAAATAGACACAACCATGTTTGCTGGTTTCCTCAAATAGACACAACCATGTTTGCTGGTGGCCAAAGACAAAATAGGACAAAATGGCCACGGAAATTGAATTCCACTTATTTTCATGTTGATGTCAAAGAAGGAAGAGTCCAAAGATTGGATTGGGATGCAATGTTGAACGTGTTTTGTCATATTTACATTTTTGGGTGGCCCTAACTTATTGTTATTCATATAAATCACAAAATAAGCCAGTCTTCACATTTGAGCATAAGTTATTATTTTAGATTTAGACGTTAAATGAACCGAGCAATGCCAATGAATGCCTCTTGAGCAAACAAGGCCTAAAATTGGATTCATGATTCTATGAACTCCTTTTGGTTCCACTTGTGTTTTCCTGCTCTGAAAGAACCCCGCAAAGCGTCTCATCATATAACATCAGATTTGTTGTTTTGTTTTGTTTTTTTTTGTCAAAAAAATTGAAGCAGCAGATGGAAATATTGGCCATATTTCTTCACGCTATCCACTCGAGACTATGCACTTACTTATCAAATACACAACATACTTTTTTGAGGTTCCTCCAATCGGTTAACCTCATGCCATTGAATGTCAAGAATAAGTTAAACGTGTCATGTTCTTTATTGAGGCAGCAGTGCAGATATTTAAAATGTTTTTTTTAACAACGTGAGTACACGTTTTATTCGTGCTGAAATGTCTAAGGACACTTATTTTATCCTACAGCCACAAATTTGACCTTTTTTCTAGTTCAGAGAGCACATTTTACATATCGTCAGTCTTTCCTATTCTCCAAATATCACACACAAAATCTATCACGCTCACTTTTTGATTTACTCCTCATAGGCACGACAGATGATCCCAGATGTGTTTTGCTGGTTGACTTGCTGGACCTATAAAAACGTTGGATGGTTGGAAAAATGGCTCCTGATGTTCGTTTGTTTTGTTTTTGCGAAATAAATATATTTTGTAAATGGCGTCAGCGATACTGTCAATTTCTTGTAAGGTGATTCACTACTCGCAATCAGTAGCTCAGGCATGTCGGCTCCGGGCCTGCAGGGCCGCCGTCCTGCATGTTTTCCAGCTCGAGTTTAGACACCCCTGCACTCCAGGAACTGTGTTAGAAGTCGGCCTTTACGAAATGAACAGATGTAGACAGGTGAGCAGCGACAGACAGACAGTAAAGTAAGCACCGGAGAACAGCAAGTTGTGCAAAAAGTTCACTTTCGATTTGCAACAGCGGTTCAAAAAAAAAAAAAAACAGAATTTCTCGGGCTACTGGCAGTCCCGGGCCCTCGTCACCAATATTGACTTTAAAATGGGCGAAGCTTGCATCGAATCTGTGCTGAATCTGAATCTGTCCTTCTGTGCACCTGCAAGAATGCGGCCAGCGAGAAAGGGGTTAAATACCTGCAGTGGGCGGAGCTTCATTCCTCTGACACTCGACCAACTCCCGACCTTCGAAACCAACAAGGAGCAAAACGACCGCAACCCAAAATGGACACGGATTTCTCTCAAGACTCGGTTTTACGTTTTCTCCAGAGCAGAGGAGGCTCGGTGAAAAATGCCGACCTGCTCCTCCACTTCAAGGGCTTCCTGCGGGATCACGCGGACCAGGTTCGTAACCGCGAACTCTTCAAAAAGTTCGTCAACTCCGTGGCCACGGTGAAGCAGGAGCACGGCGTGTCGCACGTCGTTCTCAGGAAGACATTCAGAGGTTCGGGCCCAAGTGGCGTCGGAACCGCGGCTTCCGGGACGCGCGCCCGGAGTCCCGCTGAGCCACCGCCGCCCTTGAACCTGAACCCGCCTTGGAGCAAAGAAAAAGTTCGTCAGAAACCCCGGCCCCGAGAGGAGGCAGCATCCGCTGACGTGAAGAAAGTCCTCCCGGCGGCCGGTATCCTGCTCAACAACAACAACAACAACGTCCAAACGAATTTGAACCTGACGCTGGAACCGAAGCAAGTTCCTCGAGCTGAAGCAGCTCCGGAGGTGAGTCGAGCTCAAATCTCAGCCAAAACACACCCGAGGCCCCAAGGTGTCGCTGTGGGACAGAGCCACCCCCAAGCCTCAGTCCCACACGGACAAATCACCCAGCAGGTGTCACCTGCCGGACCCCCCAAAACCAAAAACGGGCGTCTTCCTCATGACGGCCTAAAGGCTCCGCCTCGCCACATTAGAAACAGGCAGAGCTACAAAACCGCAGTCTCACATGATGATGATGATGATGATGACGATGACGACGAAGGGCTCAAGATGAACCTAAGCACATCAGGAGTCGGACCTCTCAGGGGTCCCCTTGCACCCCTCGTCGAATCCTCCATAAGCCATTCCGTTGCCTCATCGCCGACGGAGAGGATCGTTCCAATGATTTCTGTCCAGAACGTGGCAGAAGGAGAGGCGCCCCGTTTGGAATCAGAGCCACGGCTAAGAGGACCAAAGCCGAGTACAGGTGTGGCTCCTGTCTCGATGGCCGACCGGCGTAGTCTACCCGCAGAGCGCTCCTTACTGTCTCCAAATCGAGCTGAAGACGAGGGGAGGCGCTACTCGCAGCCTGCGGGTGTGCTTCCGCAGCCCGGACGTGCTTGGAGTCCAATTGAAAGGACGTGGCTGTCCAGCAGCCACGGGAGCGTCTTCTCCTACGCGCCTGACGCCGGCTTCTCCGGCACCGAGGGGGCAGCCGGCCGATCGGGGTGGGATGGCACCGCTGACAAGCTGCCGTTCTTAGCAGGTGAGCAAAAAAAAAAATAAAAAATCATCTCTGGGGTCTGCCATTTTTTTTTGCCTTGTACTGCCACTTGCGGAAGATTTTATTTTCTTTTTTTAAAGCACATCACACAAGTGCCTGAGGGCTCAGGTAACCACAATCGCGGCTCACTCGTTTTCAGGGTTTGGACGCGTGGCATTCAAATGTTTAGCTCTTGTCACTACTTGAGAAGGAGAAAAAAATAAATAAATCAGGTCGATTTTCCTGCTTCATTCATATTCCGCAAACATCACATTTTTGACTGGTCTTGCCCTTTAAGTACAGTTCTACAGTTTTCATTTCATTGATTTTAACCCTCAACTTCAGCCTTTAATTCGTATCTATTCAAGTGCAGTGTGTGTGTTTATGTGTGTGTACTTTACATACACACGTGATATCTCTGTCTGTGCTTTGTGATCAGGCGGTCCAGTGGAGGCTTTCAAAACTCAGCAGGTCCTCCGGCGACCGCCTGAGAGAAAACGTCACGATGAACTGAAGGTCGGCGCACCCTGGCATCACTCGACGGGCAATCTCCTCGACAGGCGGGCGTTTGATGCCCACGTGGCACCGTTCCATCGCTCCTCGGAGCATCTTGAGCAGCACTCTGTGCCCAGAGGAGTTCCATGGCACCACTCCTCAGGTCAGGATTCACAGACGGGTGAAAGTCAAATATTTCTGTTTTGCGAGTCGCGTGTTGTAAAATGGCGGTCTTGACGTCCAGGCGATCTGTACGACACCCACGAATCAAGCGACTCCTCGGCCACGTCGCGGCGACGGCGCCCGACGCTCGCCAGGCGCATCAGCAGTCGGCTGAGTGGCCGGATGTGCCGCAGCATGGGCGCCGACCTCAACCAGCTCCTGCGGGAGGAGGAGGAGGAGGAGGAGGAGGCCGAAGACCGAGCGGGCGGGAACGAAGCGGCCAGGCGGCGCCGCCTCCACCGCATCTCGTCCTCGCTGAGCCTTCGCTACAACCTGTCGTCGTCCTCGCTGTCGTCCTGCTCCTCGCCGTCTCGCTGCGACAGCTTGGCTGACTTGGCCGAGAGGGCGGAAGCCAAAGGGAAGAAGACTGCCGCTCATCACCAAAGCCACAGTCGGCAGGTAGGACGCCAAAGAGAGCAACGGCCGACCCGCGTCGACGTCGGTTCCGTCGTCTTCCTCCTGCGGGCGCCTGACGTTGATTTTTGTCAACCAGTCGTTGGTTCCGCTGGAGCCCAGAGAACACGCCTGGCTGGTGAAAGCGGCGTCGGGAGCTTGGCCGGACATCTACTCGCTGTTCCGGGAGGACTGCACTCTTCTCAACAGACGGGACTTCATCTCCGGTTTCACCGTGCTGCACTGGATCGCCAAACACGGCGACCATCGAGTCCTCAACACACTCTGGTACTGCTTGCATGTCGGCTTCTTGTGGCTTTGCTAGTCTGCGATGAGAATACGGCGAGAGCTCTTCAGTGATTTTATTTCAGGACTCTGGTGCTCCCCCGTTCCAAAAACAAGCATGCCGGGCGAACGGAACACTCGAAATTGGCCCTCGGTGTGATTGCGAGCGCAAATGGTTGTTTGTCTATGTTTGCCCTGCGATTGGCTGGCGACCAGTTCAGGCTGGCATGAGCTCCAGCACGCCCGCGACCCTCGTGAGGAGAAGCAGATTAGCATATGGACGGATGGAATTAGAAATGCACATGAGCCGGGCCATGAGTAGCGAAAATCCGCCAGTGATGAATTCTCTTACTCAGTGCCCAGAAGTGCCACTGGATGGCAAGGAAGCACCATTTGTGTCGAAATGAAACTCCTCAACTCATACATAGTGTCTTCCGAGATAAAGTGGTGAGGGCAAGCATGCGCCGAGTTCGAGTCAATGCCAGCGACTGCTCGGCCCGCACGTGACAGCGCTTCGACTCGCCATCGCAGTTTTGACCAACCATGAGCTGCGTCCTCTACTTGTGGCTTGCAGGTACGGTGTCCAAAAGGCTGGTTTGGCGTTCGACATTAACGCCAGGTCGTCGTGCGGCCAAACGCCGCTTCACATCGCCGCCATCCACGCTAACAAGAACATGATTCGCCTGCTGGTCAACAAATTCGACGCGGACGTGAAGTTGAGGGACACGGCCGGCAAGAAGCCCTGGCAGTACCTGAGCCGAAGCGCGCCGCAGGACGTCTTCCACTTGTTGGGAGCGCCCACGCGCCACGTCGCCAACGGCGGAGGAGAAGCGGGATCCCCCGCAGGGGAAGGCGAGGACCAACAGAAGCCGCATCACCGCCGACGCCAGCGGCGGCACCGCCTGTCCTTCGCCCCACAGGACCAGAGGCCCAGGACCGTCTCCGGCACTAAGGTCAAGCGGTCGTCATCAATCGCTGCCTTCTTAAAGCACAAGTCACTGGCTCGCTTTCACGGGTACAAGTCTGACGGCTAAAGTCCACCGCAGTTGCCTTTTGGAATTCTTTTCCAACTGCTTGATTGACAAACAGACCTGCATTTGCCTCCTTTTCCCAAATCTCCGCAGATGTGGAGAGCTTTTTAAGTAATTCTTCCATTTCCTCGACATCTGGCTGAAGTCCTCTCCAGGAAGCAAATTCGGCACCCTTGAATGATCGTGTCTTCCTGACATTGCCCCCCCCCCCCA